>JAKUCV010005481.1:0-20177 GCA_028386065.3 Turnera subulata | reverse complement strand
GGAAAGCTTGTTAGTGAATGTCACTTTCAATGGGGCCAAATGTTGGCCATTACCACTAATGCATTATCATTAGGGGTTGAGTGGGATTAGAGCAAGTGTGATCAGATTTTTGCTGCTCCCTCACTCCTTCACCACGTTTCAGAGCTCCCCAAAACACACCTCTCTTCCTTTCTTCTTCCTTTGTGAAAGTTAGAAGAAAAAACACACACATAAAAGGCTTCCGGTTACTTGTTGCTTGCACATCAGTCCGGGAGTGCTCGCTCTTGGTTTCGTGTGACAATTCCGGGAAGATCACGGTTCGTGTGGATACCGTAGAGGGGCGAGGCTTTTGTCTGGCTCTAGCTGATTTGGCTCTACAGTTGGGCGAAAGACCTCAACCGAACAAGGTATGTAAAAATTGTTATTCGGTTTTGTAGCTTCACATGTGGTTCTAGGCTTGTTTCCGGTCTTTCCGTTGCATGTTTTGCTTGCTCTTGAGTGTCAATAGCATTTCCGGAAACTCACATTAATTGCTATGAATGTTTTTACTACCAGACATTAAGAATATGAATCTTATGATCAGTGGTGAAGAATGATCTTGATCGATCACACGCAGTAGAGTTAATACGTTCCAAGAAAACCTTCATAAGTCAGTGGACTGGATGGTGCTTCGTGCCTGTACAGACATATAAGATGGACTGTGGTAAACATGATGTGAGTTGGCATATTTAACAAATAATTAATTTCTATTTTTCAATATATATAGTAAGAGTTCCACTTTTCTCTTTTACATTTGATTGTTTAATTTCAGTTTTATAATTTTAAAAAATTGATAACATAAATGTTATATCTTGATAGTACTTAGATAAACATACAAACTCAACATACTAAATCTATGGGTACCCGCTATAAATGTATATGGTATAATCACTGCCACAGTTATAAATGAGTCATAGAAAAGGGAAAAGGCAATAATTCCTATAAGTTTCAATAAACACACTGCGCTTTACCTGGTTTTGTACGCCGTTTGTAAATTTTTAACTGGTCACTCATTATGAATCTTTTGTATGCCTTCGTTTCTATAAAGAATGATTATCTTCGTTTATCAGGATAATTATTTGCCACTGCCATCTTTTTTATTCTAAGGCCAGGAGTGGTATAATTAGGTCTATATTATAAATATAGGGAGAGAGGAGGATGTCTAAAGCAACAAAACATACATATATACGAAAGCTGCAAACGTAGTTCCTGCTCTTCTCATCCCCACTCTATTTCTCTTTGCCTTTATATATACAAATACCCTACAGCTATTGAGTCCCACATCATTTCCAGAGATTCATCAATTCTTCATCCTTAATCATTCACTACTGTATTGCAAAAAACATAAATATGTGCATAGCTGCTTTTGTTTGGCAAGCACATCCTCTGTACCCTTTGATTCTCTTGCAGAACAGAGATGAGTATCACGACAGGCAAGTCATTTTTACTTTGTTGTCTTATTACTTGACAAACGCAAACATTCATGGTTTAGCTAGAGCTAACTAATTAAGGTTTTTATTAAATTTTAGTATGTGTGTACGTACTTACAATTGTTGTGTAAATTAGGCCTACTGATCCTGTGGCATGGTGGGCTGGTTGTGACATACTGGGAGGGAGGGATGCAGTAGCAGGAGGGACATGGCTGGGTTGTTCAAGGACAGGCAGGGTGGCTTTCCTCACTAACGTTCTGGAGCTCCACTCACTTCCTGAGGCTAAGAGCCGCGGTGAACTTCCTGTCCTGTTCTTGCAGGTATATAATACAATACAGTGCTGGAAATGGAAACACCATAATACTGCAAAGTCTAAATCTTGTCTCCCTCTTTCTGGTCATATAATATTTCTGCTGTCATCTTCTCATATCAAGAGCCTATCAGTACCATCTTTGTTTGTGCTTTGACACTAAAGTTTAAAGAAAAATTTTATAATAATTATTGCATGAAAAGTGCTGGGGACATTTTCAATGTCCTGTCTCTCTGATTCGGATACTTCACAGACTGCAAAGTTTTACCAAGGTTTGACTAATTGGATAGGAACATATCCCATCCTTATCAGTAGTATATGCAAGTTTGTAAAGTCCTGCTGATTTGGTAGTAATACTAGCCCACAGTTTTTTCATCAAAGGGGAAAAATGTTTTGATTTTTGTAGTCTTATTACATGGTCGCTGATGGGATTATGCGACTAGAGGAAGGTCCCCTTTGAAGAGGACACGTATACATGGAAATAAATTCCAACGTTGGCAAAGTCGAAGCGGATTTCTGTTCCTTTGTCTTAACACGGAAGCTAAGCTAGTCCAGTTGAAATCTCAGTTAGTGCAAAGCAATTCCACCTAAGAATATACACATTAATGTCGATCGTCCAAATTGTAGACTGTTGGATCCATACTTTCGGCTTCTGCTGGACCAAATTTACCACACTTAACGTTGTCATGGGGCTTCATTAATAGTCAGTAATAAAGGTTAGGCCGCCGGACTACTTGTGTAGGTAGATGGATGTCACACTTGTCAGCATATAGTGCTGCAATTAATTGGAGATGAGACGTGAGTCAATTCCATAGCTGATAGCTTGCAATTAATTAGAAAAAAGGGTAAATGTAATTGCTTCTTCTTACCTCAACAAGATAGCGCTGCTCCTTTATTAGAGTGGTAAATCAGTTTGGTCACTAATTGTGTTTCTCCATGTGATTTGCAGAGCAGAAAGAACCCCAAGGAATTCGCAGAGGAACTGGCAAAAGAGGCCCACGACTACAACGGTTTTAACCTTATCTTAGCAGACATTCCATCCAAAAGCATGGTCTATTTCTCTAACAGGCCCGAAGGCGAAACCATTGTGGTTAGAGAAGTTTCCCCTGGCCTTCATGTGCTGTCAAATGCAAAACTAAACTCCCCCTGGCTTAAGGTTAAAAATCATATCGCACACCCTGATCTATGAAGCAAAAAAAGAAACATTTTCCAAGTTACAATTACTCATTGAATCATTAAAACTTGCAGGTAGAGCGCCTGAGACTGAATTTTAAGGAACAGCTGGAGAATTATGGTAAAGGCGAAATTCCTGTGAAAGAGATGCTACAGAAGCTAATGAGAGACACTGTCAAAGCTGATATGAGCAAGTTGCCAGGCATTTGTTCCCCGGAATGGGAATTCAACCTGAGCTCGATATTCGTTGAAGTACTGACCCCATTGGTAATAGCATGTTTACATTAGTGATGATGTATACATAATATTCATTCTAATGGAACTATTTGTTCTCTTATTTCTGACAAGCTATAAAATGATTGACAGGGATGTTATGGCACACGAAGCAGTGTTGCATTGACCATAAAAACAAATGGAGAAGTGAGCTTCTATGAGACGTATCTGGAGAAGGGTATATGGAAGGAGCGAACAGTGAATTATTGCATTCAGAAGCTGAAGCAGATTGAGATAGAGAGTCAATTGAACTAATGAATGGGGCCTAGTAATAGTTGTCGATGGTATATAGCGTGTTCTTGTGTTGGCTCTGGTATTTTTACACTGTCAATGTCAGTTGGCAGATCAAATGTGCATCTCCATCTTCAAGCCATACCGTTTCATGGATGGAATATCAATAAAACTAAAGAGACTTAAAACATACTAACAATTTGTATGAATTTTTCCAGAATGGTGTTCATGGATTCGTGCCAAAATAATCGATATGCTACACGGGTCCGATGAAAACCTTCATCTCTTCTTATAGTTTTAACACTCGGGAGGCAAAGTTTAAGCTAGTTAGAAACAAGGAGAAAGTAGATACTCTCCCTTTTCCTCCCATAAATTATTCACAGTCATTCAAACTCCCCTTTTTTACGCGGTAGTAAAGAAAATGCGTTGAGAATCAAAATTGTGTTGGTAGGAAAAAGCACACTGTACCGGTGTTTCTACAACTCTAGTCCAATCTTTCCTTGTTTCTTTGATAGCAGAACGAAGCATTCACGGTAGAGGTGATGAAAATTACTCACCCGTGAGCATATACAATTGGCAGTGCAGAAGAAGGGACGACCAATAAACACATCACAGTTTTAAAGTTGAGAAATCTTCTCTTGTTTTTCTTTCAAGTAGCGTCATCCTTGATGTCATTTCTTTGTTAAACTGGAATCCTGCTGCTTCTGCCTCCTTCCAAATCTCCCTACACTTCGCTAGCCTGCCAAGACCCATGTAAACTGTGATCAAGCCCTTGTATATGTCATAAGTTGGAGAGAAACCAGCTTCCTTAAGTCTTGAAAAATATCTTGCAGCCCTGGAGACATCATTCATGGCAACAAAAACCTTTATAACCACACGATAGGCTGGAAGATCAAAGAGACAATTTGAACCCTCCATTTCCAAAACCAGAGCTAATGCCTCCTTGTAATTCCCCTCGGAATAACGACTGTGAATAACAGTAGTGTACATAATCACACTTGGGTCATTCCCCGACTGTTTAAACCAATTGAACAAGCCCTCCACAACATCAAATCTTCCAAGCCTAATGCAGACCTTCATAACAGAAGTACAATCCTGTTGGTTCAAATCCAACTCTTCTCTTTCTGCAAGAACATCAAGCAAGGATTTAGCAAGCACGTGCTTGTCCGGATTCTTCCCTAGTTCCCATATCAGCTTTGCATAAATGCTGCAGCTTAATGTTCTATTACAGGCATCAGCAACTGAGATAAGTTTCCAAGCAATCTTCAAGCTTCCACCTTTAATAAGGCCTTTAACCACTGCCTCAATCACACCACCACTCGCCAACCTAATGAACTTCTCCGAGTTGAGGGGCACCTTCATCTCATTATTCCGAGCCAAAACCTGGACCGTAGAAGCCAAAATCCGATCATCTGGGAAAAGGTGGGGCTGCTTCTGAGCCCAGCAGAAGGTCTGCAGAGCTCTTCCAGGAAGACCCATGTGCCCCAACTCTCTAATGGTTAAAGATAACGACCCTTTACGCAAAAACCTTGCACACTCATCAAGAATCAAAGACACATCTTGATCCTGATGGAGACTCTTAATCTGCTGAGCTAAACTGATGAGTGCACTCGGGTTCTTGTAAATTTGATCCACCAACATCGGGGAAGTCTTCCTCTTAATGTTATGCTTCCGGGAAGGGAGTCCTAGAGGTCTGAGCTTGTAAGGTAGTGGAAGAGGGAGAGGGCGTTCTCTGTTTAACTTGCCGGGTTTTTGAGGGATCCTCCCTTGGAAAAGAGACTTTATTGCCTCAATCTCCTCTGTTTCCCACACAATATCATCACACCCCTGTCCGTTTTCTTCTCCATGGTTCTCTTCTTCTTCCTCCTCTTGGGTTAACTCAGAGGTTTCTTCCTCTATTAACTCCGTTGGCGAGGGGACTGTGGGAGTGGTAGGCTTCGTGAGGAATAAATTCACCCCAAAATCTGGAGGATGCTTAGGACGGCGAGGATAACGGCGGTTTTTGGGCAACTTCTTGTAATAAATCCTCGTACTGTCCGTCCTCGACAGCTCGCTCTGCAACGGGAATACAAGGCTTAAGTTTAGGCAGAAGAGACTGTGTTCCATAGTTCCCGACTTTTGAGTATCAGAAATTGCCGGAGAGTGAAGCTATCAGACACTGACAAGGGCAGTTGTTTAAAGACAGAGAAAGAGGAATTTTGTCGAACAGTTGGCGTCCTATATGAATATTGCTCATCTCATCCCACAAAACTTGTCAGCCAGCTCTTGCTCCGTACCGGAGACCCCCTCCTCTATTTTTTCCAGTTCAAGGTCACTCTCAGTTTCTGTAATGGAATTAGTCCCTGACCAGGAGTACTTGCTCTATGCCTGATGCGCCGGGAATCGGTCGTTTGGTTTGGTTTGGTTTGGTCTGGTCTGGTCTGGTCAATTCTGGTAGTGCAATATCGTCATTCAGTGCAAAATACAAACAGGTTTAGAGCCTCATACTGAATAAACCATATCCACCACAAAAGAAAGAAAGCGACTTATTTTGGCAGAGTTGGCTGGTTACATTAAAACCTCCAAAACTATTGATACATGTTTTTTTTCAAATAAAGTGACGTTAGATTTAACCCACCCTGTCAATCTTCAATTTTCATTAGGGATTCGTCAGAATCATTCAAGGGGTTATTGAAATCAAATACATTATAAAGTTTAATGGGGTCATTAACAAATATACTAAATTTTAAAAAATATGAAGAAAATGACACATAAAAAATTCCCCCAATCCCCAATTTTCTCCCGCATTTCTTTGCTATTTTTTCCCAGATTCCTCATCTTCTCCCCACGCCCATGTTCGTTTCCTCCATTATTTACAAAAAGTGGAAGCTTAAGAGTAACCTGTCAATCATATATACAAAACACCAATCTACCGTAATTACAAGGATACCTTATCAAGTTCTCCCACTAGCATACTTCTGGTAATTACAATTTTTAAATATAAGAGATGATATTCAGGTTGTCTAATGATATGCAAAAAGGGAACCCAGTATGAGTTCCTAAATACAAACCTAGAATTATTAACAAAAAGAGTGTTGTGGAGGACTTCTTCGCTGTAATCCTGTCCTAGAAACATAGTTAAAAGGAGCTCAAACAGGTCCATCATAATAAAGAGTTATCTGGGTTATACATAATATGCATCAAAAACTCCTTTCGCTCCTCCATTGGGCAACCAAAGAATGCCCTTACCCGCCCAGCACTGGCAATAAGGAAAGTGTAGGCCTTATAGCGCAGATTCCCTTCAACTCCAATCTTCACCAATTCAGCAAACACTTCCTGCTCTGAGTAAACATGAGGGCGTCCTCTCTCTGCAATGTGATTTCCCTCCCTAAGTGCATCTGCAACATCTCTAATTGCTTCCCTTATGCTTTTAAACTCTCTCTCAAATGCATCACCACTTGAAGCCTTCCGTTTTTTCTCTTTCAAAGATGTTGCAGACTGAGAGCGTGCCTGGGAATCGGCTTGAGAGTTAGCTTCCACTGGAGTTGCTAACTGACTTGTACCATCATTCATCTCATTCAAGTCCTCCAAATTAATTGTAACTTCATTTTGCATAATATGAACCCCATCAATCATACGAGGACTTCCAGAAATGGCCCATTGGCCACCCATTTCATTCACAGCATTGGGAATATTAGACTTGGCCCTATCTTTGGCAAACAATAACAATAACTTGTCATAGTGAGCAATATGCGAACTCATCCACTTCTTTGCTTCAGGTTTCGCCTGATGAGAGAACAACAAAATATTGGAAATGTTAACTCCAAATGTAAAGACAAAAAAAAAAACTAATAGCATTGACAGATATATAGAAAACAAACAAACCTTTACAAAAGCATTCCATGCTTCAGGCTTTGCATTCCACATCTTTGTCTTTGGACTCCAGGTAAAACCAGTTGTACCATTGAAAACGTCAAAACATTCCTTGAAGTTATTTTTGAGGGTTTTCAAGCGATTCTTTAAGTGATCTTTCTCAAAAGGCATGCCAATCTTTTCACGTAATCCTCTCACCATATTATCATACGCTGCCGTGGTGAAAACACCGTCAACCCTGTTCCCCATCCTTTGCTGCTCTATGAGTGCATCGACAAAGACATCATCCATACCTTCTGTCCATTTAAAGACATCTCTCCTGGCTACATTGGACTTCTTTGACTTATTACCCATCCCTTGGACCTGCAACAAGAAATAGGTTTAGAAAGAACCAGGATAGAAATTAAAAAAAAAAATCATGTTTATTCACCATGAAGTGCACAAATTATCACCTTAAGCAAAACTTGGTAACAAGATCTAGGTCTCATGTTGGTGTTCAATACAATAAAAAGTAACATAACAATGGGCACTGGAGAAAAAATGCATCTACATACCTAAACAACAAAAGCATCAGAACTGATTTCTATACTTAATAGTTATATGACTAGATGACAATAGCACAGCTTGGATGTCCATAACCAAATAATTGACTTATATTTGGAAATATAATAGAAAGTAAACATTCATCCTACATATTGCTCTCTAGTAGTTTACGGTTCCTAGAAAAAGCTATCCTCTTCTCCCTTGCATTCTCCCTCACATGCTTAAACAAAGCAATCCTTATTACTGAGACCAACCAGTCCATTCCAAAAAAGTAAAGCCATATTAAAATCCTGTACATGAAGGTGGACTATGAAAGTTAATGGAAAAATGTTTAAACATTGGCAAATTTTAGGGGGCAGCACAGAATCACATTTGCATTTCAGGTTCCCTCAATATCCACCACAGTGAGAATAGAATTCAAGGAAAAAGGTGTTTGCATTACACAAAAAGGAGGTGGTGCAAAGACAAGTGCATCAGTAAATGAACTTGTCAACAAGAGAACTTACCTGAAGTTCAGAGATCAAGTGTAAAGCATCATATGCACTGACTCCGCACCACCAATAATTAAAAAATAATAATACATAAATGAAAAATCAAAACAAAAAATCCCATCCAAATCTCCCAGAACCCTAAAATTATGAAACCAGAAAACCAGGAAGATTAAAAAGAATGTCTTGTCGTCTCTTTAGTCTTTTTGTAAAATGTACCAAAATCCCTAAAATCCCTAACACTTAAACCCTAAAGAAAGGTACTATGAAGCGAAACTGGGCCGCCATATCGTGTTAACCCTAATAAGAAACCCTAAATGGGAAGCAAAAGCAACAGCAGCAGCTCGGGGCTCCATGTAGATTAACAAAAGTTGAATTTAATTAATGGATAACAAAAGCGAAAGAAGAATAAAAAGTTCTTTAAAAAATAAATAAAAGTGTACCTGGTTAGGACAGAAACAAGGAACATAAAAATTTTTGCAGGGAGAAACAGAAGAGATTCTTCTGGGATTTGTTTCTGCGCCTTTGAACCGTTTAAGCAGCGGCTGCATAAGAGAGCTTAAAGCCTTTTAAAGTTTAAACCAACGAGAGAAAAAGGGCTTGAAGTTGCAAGCAAGATTGGATAGGCTAGGCCCGTCACAACTCACATGTTTAGCCCGTCTCGTATAAAGCTTTGAATCATATTTTTTATAAAAAAAAAAAAGTTCTTTACGAGGTTGCAATTCTTTCATAACTCTTATAAGGATTTGAATTTTGTATTTTCCAAATTAGAGAAATAAAACATAAATTTATCATTTTTTTTTGTCTTTCCGTGTGATTGCATGTATGTTGCCCCTTTAATTTGTTGGCTTTGGGCCTTAAGAGGACCATCCAGCAACCCACTTATAGGGCGTTCCAAGCGAACGGTGTTGCACGTCCTTTGTTGGACTTGAATAGGTGAAAAGATCAAAATTTTATCGTAAAAGAAGTAGCTTTGGGACAAACGATGGGAACTTTATATTATATAAGAACGAATACAATTAGGAAGTAACGATCGACGAGTATATAAATGGGTGAGCTTAACCCCAGTCATATAATGGGCCGTGGGTGAACTGGACCAGCTGATAAATGTCGCGACCTTATAGTGAGCTGGTCACAGGGTGCGGTTATCGTGATCAAGGAGTGTGTTTAACACCCACTATCAATCTAAAACTACTCCCTAAGCTAAGAGACGCGAGAAATGTAGTGTAGAAGGAAGGGTCATGGAGAATAAAATTAGAGGAAAGTAATGTAATGAAAGTAGTATGCGTTTGTAGTGTATGACTGTGTTTGTGTCTTCTGTGTGCCACTTCTTTTTATACTTATCCAGTGGGCTCCCTCTCCCACGAGTAACCCTAAACTCTAATGGGATCATGTGCTGGATGTGCCCAATCTATCTTTTATGCTAACCATTTACTTTGTTTTATTGGCACACGTATTCACCGAATTCGGCCTTCTAACATTCCCAGTTGATCAGAGCTTTAAAGTTCCCTTGTTCTTTCTTTATCAGTGTCCTCGTTACTAACTTTAGCTCTTGATTGGCCATTGGCCCTCATCATATTCATTTGCATGCAAGGGTCCAAGCGTGTCATCTGCTCCTGCTCCTTAGCCCGTACTCGTCCTCACTCGTGCTCACCCCGCTGATATCCCCTCTTAGACAACTATAAGTTGAGCCTCACTAATCTATGGTGGGTCTGTTCAATACTTCTTCTGGGCTTTTTTACATTATTTTTAAAGGTGTGAGTTTTGGCGATAACAGAGTGTTATAGTTAATCAGATGTTCCATATGGTCAAAAATAAAAATTAATTAATTAAAGGTTAAAAAGACTACATAGGCTAGTGCAGCATTGACCCATGACAATTAGCTAAAAGTTTAGCATGAGGTAGTAAGGTGTTTTGTGCTGAATAGCACAAAACTGGCCATGGACAATAAGGGTGCGTTTGGAACGCGGGACAGAGACGGGCGCGTTGGGACAGTGTCCCAAAGGGGAGATGTTTGGATCATGGGACGGACTGTTCACGCGGGACGCGAGTCCCTTTAATTTGGGACAAAACTGATTTTTTTCGTCCCAAAGAAAACGAGGGGACAGAACGCTGTCCCATGGACAGCACTGTTCTCGTTTCGATTTTGCCCCCATTAATTTTTCAAAATGCCAAAAAAGCCAAGAGTATAAAAATAAGAAAAATACACATAAATCAATTTTTTTCCTCTCTTCCTCCTCTCTCCCGACTTCTCTTTCTCTCCTTTCTTTTCTCTTCTTCTTTCTCTCATCTTCCTCTCCTTTTCTCTCCATATTTTTTTTCTCTCAACATCGCCGGATCTGCTGGCGTTCCAACTCTAGAAACTGAGCTCTGTCGCCATGGTAAGTGGCTCGTCGCCTCTCCACCTCGATCGTCCGCTGTCTCTCCCTAATTCCTCCTTCCTCATCTTCTCTGTTATGATTATGTTGTTTTGTTTTGGTGGCCAGCAATGGTGTGGTGGACGGTATTGGTGGTTGATGCCGAGCAGGAGTGGTGGTGGTGGATGGATGGCTCGGTGTTGTGGGATTGATGGGCTATGTGGGACTGTGAATGTGGGTGTTGCCACGGTGAATTGATTACTGTGGCAGGTGGCTAGTAATTCCAGTGGTGGAGGATGGTGTTCCATGGTGGTGATGATGTCGTGTATTGCACATGAGGAGATTTTTTTCTTTTTTATTTTTCTAAATTAGAAAATCGTTGTCAAAATCTCAAGTAATTGCGCAGTGTGAATTTTTTTCTTTTTTATTTCTCTAAATTAGGTGATGATGCCGTGTATTGCACTTGAGGGATTTTTTTTTCTTGCTTTTTCTAAATTAGAAAATCAACATTTATTTCGTCAAAATCTTAAGTAATTGTGCATGAGTGGATTTTTTCCTTTTTTATTTCTCTAAATTAGGTGATGATGCCGTGTATTGGGCATGAGGAGATTTTTTTCTTTTTTCTTTTTCTAAATTAGAAAATCAACATTTATTTTGTCAAAATTTGGCATGAGTGGATTTGTTTCCTTTTTTTCCTCCAAGTTAGAAAATCACCATTTGTTCAAAATTTCTAATAATTGCGGCCTGAGGGTGAGTTTTTTTCTTTATTTATTTTTCTATATTAGAAAATGACCATTTTAATTTTTCAAAATTTTCTAATACTTTTATTTGTAATGGATATTATGATAATAGGAAATATTTTTATTTTTTTAATTAATATTAATGTAACATAATTAATTTTGGAATAAAAAATTTCATTTATGTTATTTTAATATTTAAATGGATGTATTGTAATAGCCCGGGTAATTTTTATGTTTTTACCGTCACCGTAAAAATTATTTTTACAGTTAATTACCAATAAGATTATTCTTGAATAATTAATTAACGGTAATTTACGCTTCGGAATCCGAAACCGAGCCTTGTCTCACGCTCGGGATTTTTCTGCGGAATTTTCGGACCGAAGTTGGCGCTTTTTTCGGATCCAGGAGTCTTCAGAAAAATCGAGATTAACCCCGAAATATCGGGCCAGGAATTAGTCAAGTGGGTGCATTAGTTTTTCCGGTCCAGACAGTGCACAGTATTTTAGCATAGTGAAGATGCCTTTACTGTGCAGTCCGTGAGTGTTCCTGTGGGCATGTGAAAAATTGTCTGTGCACCACGTTAAAACCCATCCTCTGCCAATTTTCCTACCCACACATGCAAACCCATCCTCTGCAAACACCAATAACCAGTTAACAAAAAAAAAAAAAGACAACAAACACCTAAACACCGGCCAAACTACGCCGTTTTGCACGACAACCGTCACCTTCCTCCTCACTTTCTCCCCCTTGCCACTGTTCACGGGAAGGAGTGCCGAGCCACCTCTTGCTCCACCACCCACCCCGATGCCATCTCCACTCAGCCGCCGACTTAAGGAGACCGTCGCCGCCTGCCCTCGCTGCACGACGCGCCGGACACAGCCGAGGACCTGACGGCCCTTCCGTTTGGATCCGACGCTGTCCTCCCTTGCAGCGACGACCACCGCGACTGCAGCACGACGCCGCCGCGCCACGCCTCGCCATCGCGTCACCACCTCCTCTCCTGCGCCGTCTGTCTGCTCCGTCCGTCCCCGCGCCGTCGTAGACTGTAACCCCGAGGTGAGCAACCGTCATGGTGTCGACCCGGGTGGTCACGAAAAGGGTCGGGTTGCCCGTCTCAGAGACGCGGGTCGCGTCAATCCAGGCCGTTGACCGGGCCTTGGATGGGCTTGACCTGGGCCCAACCTTTGTTGAAGATGGGTATTGATCAGCTGGGCTTGGAGTTTGGGTCTGGGCCTGGCGTGGGCTTGCAGCTCATGCTTGGTCTGGGCTCTACGACCGGGCCTGGTTGATCTGCTGGGCTGAATTCCATAGATTGGGCTGTTAATTGGGCCCAGTCCGATTTAAATAAATAATAAATGCTAATGATTAATTAAATCTAAAAAAAAAAACTATAATTCTGGAGAAAAATATAATTGTGAAAATAATACTTTGGGGATCAAGGGAAATGATGATATGGAGGAAAAATAAAAATAAATAATAATAATAACGGTAATTAATAAATTTTGGAAAGTACATACTTGTAGGAATAAATTGGAAGGGGTATTATCAAGTAGGTATTGTACCGGAATAATATCCGGAAGTAAATATAGGTATAAGAATAGTATTATTTTGTCACTTACGAATAAACGGTGAATTGTGACGAAAATAGAAAACAACCTGGGGAAGTAACCGAGACAAGTCCGTATTTAATTTTCGTAAATACAATAGTAGCATGACATTGCATACCACTTATATGTGCATATTATTTGCTTGATATAGGAGTTGATAACGAGCTGATACCTGAGGAGCCGGACTTGGAGTCAGTTGGACAGTTCCAAACTTGATATCGGCTAAGGTGAGGATAGATAAACCTTGATATGTGCCCGTAATGCTGTTTGTGTTTCTTTGTTTGCGTATTTTGCTGCTAGATTGCTCTGCTGGAATAATTATTGTCTGTTACCTGATTGCTGTGGAATTATTGATGTCGTCGTTGGATTATGATAGATTTGTGTATAACGTGTTGGAATTTATACTGAGCTGTTAATTTTGAATAATTTGTGTCATGAGTTTGGGATAAGAGATTGAGTCTGTGGAATTAATCTGAGATAATAGAAATTGGGAAATTGATGAAAGAGTAATGGATTGAACTGGAAATTGAGATGATGATATATTTGTCACTTGGAAAGTAGTGGTACGACTAGATGGTTAGAGGCTAGTTCTGTGGTGTCATGGCCAGAGGGTTTGTTGGTTGGGGTGTTGACCCCGGATTTGTGATATTGGGATGTTGATCCCGGATTTGAGATATTGGGATGTTGATCCCGGATTTGTGATATGGGGATGTTGATCCCGGATTGTGGTGGGGCCTGGCATCCAGAATTAGTTAATAACCAGGTACGACCCTAGCTTGTCCAGTGACGGGGCCCGGAAGATAAAAATTGGTAATAAAAATAATTAAGCATTCATTGGTCTTGATATAGTTGTTATGGTAATTTTCTTGTGATGTGATTGGTTGAGCTTATTGTTATGATTGTTGTGTTTACCTCGAAAGTGTTATGGTTGAATATATCACTGTTTATCTTTCGTCGGTGAGCGCTTCGGACTCACCCCTCGCCTGCGGGGTTTCATCCCGTAGGTTTGGTTGATCGTAGTTCAGGTACGATGTTCGATGGCTGCTGTTTACTTCTCCACCTGACTCCGGATCCATACACCGCTGCATCTGCATTCTAGTCTTCCGCTGCTTGTCTTTCTATTGTCATATTGCTGTTGTTGCTGTAGTATATTTGTTGTTGATTAGATTGGTGTGTAATGGGTTGAATAATGGTCCCCGAGATCGGGTGACGAATATTGTATTTGAGGATTGCGTGTGATGTATTTTACATTGTATGTACTGTCTGCTACTGTAGTAAAAACAGTTCCGGCACGTGTTTACCCTGTACGGTAAATACGGGTAGGGGCGCTTCATGTATTATTAATAAAAAAATATCTAAGTAAAATGTGAATTTCCTTGTGATGAATTTTATTATGATCAATTTACAATTAACCATTTAAGACATTCTATCTTTACAATGTCAAAATATCATACATAATAATAAAAATTCTTGAACACAATGTCAAAATGCATACACAATAATAAAAATTCTTCTTCTTGCTCTTGATTACTTTTAAAATCCTAATGTAAAATTTCTTTTCCAAGTGACAAAAATGCTTCAAGGATTGTACAATTCTTAAAATTGTTAATGTTGCATACTTTGTAATTTCTTACAGCATCAAGGGCAATATTGACATTACAGTATTTAGTCCCGAGTTGTGTACAGCTAACCAAACATAATTCAGTACAACAGTCCCATTGAGTGTCCATCAAACCAAACGCTATATTGGACAACACAATTGTCCAGTCCAGTCCAGTCCCGTCCAGTCCAGTCTCGTCCAGTGAACCAAACGCACCCTAAGTGCTTGTTTAATTGTGTACTTGCCTTAAGTAATAAAAGGACAAGAAAGCACTTCAAGCTCACTTTTTTGCCCATTTCATGCATAATTTTTAAGTTTTCTTGAGGTTATTGCATAAAAAAAGGAAGGTGAGTATGAGATTGTAATTATTAGGTTCAAGTTTTCTTGAGGCTATTGCATTCGGAAACAAAGAAGGTGAGTCCCGGATTGTAATTATTAGGTTCGTGGCCAACACACGTTTGGCACAATCAATTCATATAATTGGCTTGTTCGGTACGCAATTAGTTTAAGTAATGGGTGTTAGTTTTAGATGACAACTTTAAAGTTATTAACTTTATCACAAAATTGTTAATTTTTATTTTTATTTTGCAAGCCATATGGTCTGGGTTTGCATGGTGAGTCGTAATTACAGATTGATTTGCTAATAGTAATTTGAGGTTAAATCGGTTTGGATCGTAACTACAGATTGATTTGCAAATAGTAATTTTAGGTTATATTGGTTTAGAGAATGAATGGATAGATTAGATGTTATTAAAGATTTTATAAGATGTTTTTAAATTAACGAATCTTTTAAAGAAATATAGAGTTTGTATCTATTAGAGAAATTTTATGGTGGGGACTCCCCAAGTTTGATTTGTTGTAGACTTGATCTTAAATTCATTTACATTATGAATAATTAAACCATATAAGTATATATATTGAATGTGCAGATTTATTTCCTAAATAATACACAATAAATAAGAAAATAATATAAATTTTAAGAGATGAATGGGGAACCTATAAGGTAAATTGGAGAAATAAATAAACCCTAGAATGGAATCAACAAACAATCAAAGATAGTTTGTTAATATAAATAGGAGTCTACAACAAATCAAACTTGGGGAGTCCCCACCATAAAATTTCTAGGATCTATTATTCATTGCTCTATAAGCCTAGTCTAACATTATGTATAGTACATTCAATATCCCCAACCCAACAAGTCTAAAAC
This sequence comes from Turnera subulata, assembly GCA_028386065.3. Classification (NCBI taxonomy): domain Eukaryota; kingdom Viridiplantae; phylum Streptophyta; class Magnoliopsida; order Malpighiales; family Passifloraceae; genus Turnera; species Turnera subulata. Next base: position 4,348 of record JAKUCV010005481.1, on the reverse strand, counting down.
TCTCTCTCTTTCTCTCCATCTCTCTAGAATACTCTCAACTCTTCCTCCCGCTTGCGACCTGGTACCTGAGGGGCTGCCTACGGGCAGCCTCTCCCACTTCTCTTCCCTTCTTCTTTTTTCTTTCCTTTCTTTGTTTTTGTACTTAGGTCGTTTTGCTCTAGCTACCAGATCAGATCTGCTTCTAGATCTGAGGATACTGGTCTTCCTGTTGCTTGTTCAAGCAACCAGCCATGAAGGTATGCGTTCTTCGTTGACTGGGTGGATCGCTGAAGCCGGACACGACGAGTTTGGGAGCGGGTTGCTGTTCCACCAGTGGCTCGAGCCGGTAGTGTATTCCTTCGACCTCTACCGCCTTCCCTCCTTTTCAGGCATGTCTCTCCGTCTCGGAGTAATTGTATCTGCGTGGTGTTTTTGTAATCCTTATGTAATGGTGGTTTCCCCACCTCCTATTTATATTCAATAAAAAACTTTCTCGTTTGCTCAAAAAAAAACATTATGTATAGTCACAAATAGGGTTATTTTTTTATTCAATTTTTTTTCTATGTTTTGTTTTGGTGAAAAAGGGAGTTGGAGTTGACATAGGAGACAGCCCATCCAATGAAACCCAAAATGGGCTGGAGTTGACCCCAGATCCAAAGCCCCAGATCCAGCAAGTCATCCACATAATAGTAATAGATTATTATTGCTATTATTATTTGGTACAAAGTATATTAATACGGAAGCCAACAAAAAGGAAGGCATCATCGAGGCGGCCGGGTGATAGAGAGAGTGAGACTTAATAAGGGAAAGAGAAAGAGAGGCGAAGAAGCACAAAGGGAAAACACAAAACACACACACACAAAATCCCCACAAAACCAACGACTTAGATATTTTCCTTTATAAATAAAAAAAGAGAAGAAGTAAATAAAAGGCAGCCAATAGCCCAACAGTATTTAAGACACACGGATCGCTGACATGGCTCAAAAAATATTTCGAAATCCCGCCTAAACCCTTTTGGTACCCCCCACCCCCCAAAATTTCCATTTCATTTGGGGTGCACTTGAATTTCCATTTCCATTTCCCCCAAAGCACAATAATATCTCCCCCTTCCCCTCTCTCCCTCTTTCTCTTCTACGCCTCCCCCTCTCCCTTCCCCTACCTCTCTCTCCTTTTCTATTTACACGCTTTACCTTCCTTTCCTTCTCTCCCACCCCCTAACCCTAACCCTAACCGGTAAGCCCCTCTCGATTCTCTACCGTTTTCGCTTGATTGACGCGTTTTCCGTGGCTGATCCGGTGTCGTTTTTGCAGGATTCGCCATGAAAGGAGGTAGATCGAAGTCTGGCCCCAAGGACTCCAAGTAATTCCCTCCCCCTCCCCCTCGATTCATTATTTTTCTCTTAATTTTTTTCGCCGTATTTGCGTTTTTCGACGCCGTATTGTGTTTCTAGATCTGGAAATACTCTTTTTTTTTTTGTTGTTGTTGTTGATATAGTTTTAAATTTGTAATAATGTTTAGCAGGCTCTCTGTGAGCAAAAAGCCGGCCAAGGGGAGTAAGAAAGCCGGTAAAGCCGCCAAGGACCCTAACAAACCAAAAAGGCCCGCTAGTGCCTTCTTCGTCTTCATGTAATAATCTCTCTTTATTTCCTCTTTAAATTATTGCAACTTTAACCTAATTTTGGAACCTTCGTTTTTAATTTAATTTGAATTTTGTGTTGTTGTGGTTATATCTTCTGGTTCGTGTACTTTTAGCTTGGAAAAACCCCATCTGTTTTGGTAACGACCATGATTGGTTACAGGGAGGAGTTCAGGGAGCAGTACAAGCGCGAGCACCCTAAGAACAAATCTGTTGCCGCCGTAAGTGCGCGGTCTTCACTATGATTCGCTTTGGGTCTTTATTTCTACTCGCTGCAATAGGTTCATGCTACTAGTTCTGTTTTTTATCTGACCCATTTTTTTTTGTTTTGTTGGTGAATTGGTTCAGGTCGGTAAAGCTGGTGGTGACAAGTGGAAGTCGTTGACTGAGGATGTGAGTGTGTTTTATTGTGCTTTTGGGATCCGTTGATTGTAGCTGTTTTTTAATTTGTGTGTTCTTTAATTTAATATAAATGCTTGATTAATAAATGCAGGAGAAGAAACCCTATGTTGCCAAGGCTGATAAAAGGAAGGTCGAGTATGAGAAGCAGATGAGAGCCTATAATAAACAACAGGTATTTGAGGAGTTGATGATTTGTTTAGCTGTTGTATTTCTGTCTGAGGTTTTAATAATTAGTGGGTTGTGTTAATAATTTCTAATGCATTCCAATGTTGAACAAATCAGGTTGAAGGTCCCAAGGATGAAGAGGAGTCTGAGAAGTCAATGTCGGAGGTGAATGATGAAGCAGATGACGAGGATGGAAGTGGGGATGAGGTAAGTTTTTTTGTTCTTTTGGATTACTAATATCCTTGATTAGTCTAGTGTGGTAAAACTTACTGATATGCTTTAGGTTATTAACATTTTTTTTTTCTTTCTGATTGTTGTGCAGGAGGATGATGACGAGTAGGGAGATGCAAGGAGGAGGGTAGGATAGTGTCATGTAGGTTGTGACAAATTTGGGTGTTTCATGTTAATGGCTGGTGTTATCTTCCTGTTAAATTTTTCCCTTTTTTTTTGTCTTTCGGTTATCCTAAGCTTAAGCTTGTAAGTGGAAGGGCATCCCTGCTCCCATTTGTCATTTGCCCTTCCAATGGAAAAATTAGTAGTTTTAGAAGGGAGCTTGTTTTAATGTGTATTCTGGATGGAAACTTGATGATTTAGATAAGCAATTATCTTCTGTAGCCTGGGCAGTCTCAATGTATCTCATCTTGTTCGACATAATCTTTATAAATGACTGCTTTTTGGCTCGTGTTCAATCCCTGCTTCTTCCTTTCCGTTTTTATGGGTGTTATTTTTTGTGCTTTTGCTATTTTCTTGACATAATCTGTCGTGTTCATTGGAACGCCGCTTAAACCTATGAACTGAAAGTCATGGATTGGCTTCTTGGCTTTATCGTGATCACGTTGTTTGTTTTTTAACGGATTTTGCCCGCCTTTTTCTTTAGGTACTTGATGCATTTGTTTCATTTTCTTAAATCTTTGATGATTGACCTTTAACAGTCTTTGCCAGTTGGATTTCCTTCTGTGTTTGCCTTGTTACTGGCTACTGTTCATCAATATGTTGAAGTCGGCGGTGGTAAGAGGACCCTTCAACGTGACAAATATGAAAAATAGTGTGAAAAAGGTAAAGGTCTAATAAGATACGTTAAAGAAATTTGTCATTAATACGCCAACATTGAAAGCATAAGCTCAGAGACAATTCTTTAAAGAAATTGCTTCGATATTAGAAACATTAATCGCCAACACCGAGCGAATAAACTCAAAAGAAAAAAGATCAGGTCACTACTAACGCTTAATCAACAGGCAGTAGTAGTTCCTCCCAGATATTCTTCCAAATATGTGAACTGTACTCTATTTCTTGAACCCTGCTCTCTGCAAAGCTGAAGGCACGAATATGGCCAACCTTGTAGATTTCGTCATAAGAAGGCTCATCCTTGAAGTAGGCACAATTAGACCTCATCCCGGGCCAGCAAGTACCTGGAACCGCAACTGTACAATGACGGCCCAACAAAATTGTCCAATTCCCTATATCACCCACCCCCAGCCCCTTCTCTTGTTCAAAATCCAACATACAAATCCTTATAAAACTGGTCTTCCAATCCTGACCAGGTTCGGTTTCAAAATCTCTAACAACCAAACACAACTTGGCCCCTACACTAACAAAGTAGACTTTTTGTTCCCAGACAGACCACTCTGGCTCGAGTTGCACCATTGAAGCCGGAGAAGAAGCGTTACTGGTACTATTAATTAGTTGTAAGCGCAACACTTTTCCATAGCCATCAACAGCGTAAAACTCTTCCTCGTGACATATAATATCATCAAAACCAGACCCATACTCCTCCAACGATGTCCATGTCTCGTCGCCCTCTTTGCAATAAGCCAATTGTTTCGCCTCTCCATAAATAACCATGACAACATGTTTAATAGAGGAATCCTCCTCGTCAAGAAGCCAGCACATCACTGCCTTATGGACAACATATTCAGTTGTGTTTTGTTGTCCTCCTCCTTCTCCCAGTGAGGATGAAATTTGAGGGAGCTTGATTTGGACCTCTCTTGATCCAAAAGTATTCACCAGAGTGATCGATGTACTCTCGACGTCGACCATAATAACCCAGGCCGTGGTTGCTCCACAGATCTTTTGTACTTCTTTGGTGGAGCGATCATCATTGATCGGCTCGCAATTCTTGGGTTTCTTGTTGTTGTAGATCTCGTGAGGAAGGAAGGGTATTGCAAT
>JAKUCV010005480.1:4260-18569 GCA_028386065.3 Turnera subulata | reverse complement strand
AGTAGGATTCTTGTGATTAGAAATCCTAGAAAGTCTTGAAGTGAGGTATCTTCAAGCAAGTATATTGAGGTTCATGTGACTTGAACTCTCAGGTTGTAACGGTTTGTTAAGCACCCGTAAGCTTAACATAGATAGTGAAATCTTCAAGTGAGACTTGAAGGGCTGGATTAGCCACACTAGTAGAGTGTGTGTGAACCAGGATAATTCTCTTGTGTCCTTCATTCTTTTAATTCCACATTCAATTCCTGCTTATTTCGTTTTTATTCGATTATCGCTATTCACCCCCCCTCTAGCGAAGGGCTATTGTTCTAACATAAAATGCTACCTATTACGATTCCACAAATGTGGGGATGATTTATAAGGAATTTTGGATGCCATCCCAGAACATTTTGAGCTCATCTGAATCGCTTTTACATTTTTTCCAATTTACGGGATGTTAATTGTTCCAAAAAAAAAAACTCGGACTTCCACTTCTCAGAAAAATCTGAATTTTTTGCAGGTAGTTGGATTGAATTTTTATTGGTGTGTATACAAAATTTATGCTCAAAATTCAAAAATCAAAATTTCAGCTCAAAACTCAAATATCGCACCAATAGCTCACCAATGGCGCACCAATAGCGCCCCAATGGCGCCCCAATAGCGCACCAGTGGCCCAGTGAACCAATGCATAAGAGAAATCTCCAAATCCACCATGAAAAATGCTACCTAAGACGATTCCACAAATATGGGGATGATTAATAAGGATTTTGGGATGCCTTCCCCGGATAATTTGAGCTCATCTGAGGTGCTTTTCCATTTTCCAGATTTACGGGATTTTAATTGTTCCAAAAATAAAAAGTCCGACTTTCACATCTCAGAAAAATCCTAAATTTTCCAGGTAGTTGGACTGAATTTTTATTAGTGTGTGTACAAAATTTCAGCTCAAAACTCAATGATGAAAATTTCAGCTCAAAACTAAAAAATCGCACCAATGGCGCACCAATAGCGCCCCAATAGCGCACCAATGGTGCCCAATAGCGCACCATTGGCCCGGTGAACCATTGCGTAAGAGAAATCTCCAAATCCAACATGTAAAATGCATCCTATGATGATTCTAAAAATATGGGGATGATTTATAAGAATTTTTGGATGCCATCCCCGGACATTTTGAGCTCATCTGAGGTGGTTTTCCATTTTTTCCAATTTACGGGATTTTAATTGTTCCAAAAATAAAAAGTCGGACTTCCACATCTCAGAAAAATCTGAAATTTTTCAGGTAGTTGGATTGGATTTTTATTGGTGTGTGTACAAAATTTCAACTGAAAACTCAAAAATCAAAATTTCAGCTCAAAACTGAAAAATCGTACCAATGAGCAATCTCCAAATCCACCATGTCAAATGCTACAAAATATGATTCCACAAATATGGAGAATATTTATTAGTATTTTTGGATGCCTTCCTCGGACATTTTGAGGTCAATTGAGGTGCTTTTCCATTTTTCCGATTTACGCGATTTTAATTGTTCCGAAAATAAAAAGTTGGACTTCCACTTCTCAGAAAAATCTGAAATTTTGAAGATAGTTGGAATGAATGTTTATTGTTGTGTGTACAAAATTTCAGCTCAAAACTCGAAAATAAAAATTTCAGCTCAAACCTCAAAAATCGCACCAGTAGCTCACCAATGGCACACCAATGGCGCCCCTATAGCGCCCCAATGGCCCTGTGAACTAATGCACAAGAGAAATCTCCAAATCCACCATGTAAAATGCTACCTAGGATGATTCCAAAAATATATGGATGACTTATAAGGATTTTTGGATGCCTTCCCCGGACATTTTGAGCTCAACTCAGGTGCTTTTCCATTTTTCCCGATTTACGGGATTTTAATTGTTCCAAAAATAAAAAGTCGGACTTCCACTTCTCAGGAAAATCTGAAATTTTGCAGGAATTTGGATTGTATTTTTATTGGTGTGTGTAAAAAAGTTCAGCACAAAACTCAAAAATCAAAATTTCAGCTCAAAACTCAAAAATCGCACCAATGGCGCCCCAATAGCGCACCAATGGCCCAGTGAACAAATGCATAAGAGCAATCTCCAAATCCACCATGTCAAATGTTACCTAAGATGATTCCACAAATATGGGGATGATTTATAAGGATTTTTGGATGCCTTCCCCGGACATTTTGTGCTCGTCTGAGGTGCTTTTCCATTTTTCCCGATTTACGGGATTTAAATTGTTCCAAAAATAAAATGTCGGACTGCCACTTCTCAGAAAACTTTGAAATTATGCAGGTAGTTGGATTGAATTTTTATTGGTGTGTGTACAAAATTTCAACTCAAAAAATAAAAAATTAAAATTTCAGGTCAAAACTAAAAAAACGCACCAATGGCACACCAATAGCGCACCAATGGCCCGGTGAACCAATGCATAACAGCAATCTCCAAATCCACCATGTAAAATGCTACCTATCATGATTCCACAAATATGGGGATGTTTTATAAGAAGTTTTGGATGCCTTCCCCGGACATTTTGAGCACATCTGAGGCGCTTTTCCATTTTTTCCAATTTACGGGGATTTTAATTGTTCAAAAAATAAAAAGTCAGACTTCTACAACTCCGAAAATCTTAAATTTTTCTAGTAGTTGGATTGGATTTTTATTGGTGTGTGTACAAAATTTCAGCAGAAAATTCAAAAATTAAAATTTCAGCACAAAACTCAAAAAGCGCACCAATATCGCACCAATGGCGCACCAATGAGCAGTCTCCAAATCCACCATGTCAAATGCTACCAAAGATGATTCCACAAATATGGGGATGATTTATAAGTATTTTTGGATGCTTTCCCCGGACATTTTGAGCTCATTTGTGGTGTTTTTCCATTTTTCATGATTTATGGGATTTTAATTGTTCCAAAAATAATAAGTCGGACTTACACTTCTCAGAAAATTCTGAACTTTTTAAGGTTGTTGGATTGGATTTTTATTGGTGTGTGCACAAAATTTTAGCTCAAAACTCAAAAATTGCACCAATTGCGCACCAATGGCCTAGTGAACCAATGCAAAAGAGCTATCTCCAATTCCACAATGTAAAATGCTACCTATTATGATTCCAAAAATTTGGGGATGATTTATAAGGTTTTTTGGATGCCTTCCCCGGACATTTTGAGCTCGTATGAGGTGCTTTTCCATTTTTCCCGATTTACAGGATTTTAATTATTCCGAAAATAAAAAGTTGGACTTCCATATCTCTGGAAAATCTAGAAATTTTCAGGTAGTTGGATTGGATTGTATTTGGTGTGTGTACAAAATTTCAGCACAAAACTTAAAAATCAAAATTTCACCTGAAAACTCAAAAATCGCAGCAATGGCGCACCAATAGCGCACCAATGGCGCCCCAATAGCCCACCAATGGCCCCGGAGAATTTGAGCTCATCTTAGGGGCTTTTCCTTTTTTCCCGATTTACGGGATTTAAATTGTTCCAAAAATACAAAGTCGGACTTCCACAACTCAGAAAAATCTGAAATTTTTCAGGTAGTGTGATTTCACTTTTATTGGTGTGTACAAATTTCAGCCTAAAACTCAAAAATCAAAATTGCAGCTCAAAACTTAAAAATCGTACCAGTAGCGCACCAATGAGCAATCTCCAAATCCACCATGTCAAATGCTACCTAAGATGTTTCCACAAATATGGGGATGATTTATATGGATTTTTGGATGCCTTCCCCGAACATTTTAAGGTCATCTGGGGTGCTTTTCCATTTTCCCGATTTACGGGATTTTAATTTTTCCAAAAAACGAAAAGTCGGACTTCTACTTCTCAGAAAATTCTTAAATTATGCAGGTAGTTGGATTGGGTTTTTATTGGTTTGCGTAAAAAATTTCCGCTCAAAACTCAAAAATCAAAATTTGAGCACAAAACTCAAAAATCGCACCAGTGGTGCCCCAATAGCGCACCAATGGCGCACCAGTGGTGCACCAATGGCGCCCCAATCGCGCCCCAATGGCCTAGTGAACCAATGCATATGAGCAATCTCCAAGTCCACCATGACAAATGCTACCAATGATGAATCCACAAATATGGGGATGATTTATAAGGATTTTTGGATGCCTTCCCCGGACATTTTGAGCTCATCTGAGGTGCTTTTCCATTTTTTTCGATTTACGGGATTTTAATTGTTCGAAAAATAAAAATTCAGACTTCCACATCTCAAAAAATTCTGAAATTTTGCAGGTAGTTGGATTGGATTTTATTAGTGTGTGTACAAAATTTCAGCTCAAAACTTAAAAATCAAAATTTCAGCTCAAAACTCAAAAATCGCTCCAATAGCGCAGCAATGGCGCCCCAATAGCGCACCAATGGCCCAGTGAACCATTGCATAAGAGCAATCTCCAAATCCACCATGTCAAATCCTACCTAGGATGATTCCACAAATATCGGGATGATTTATTGTGAATACCCGGCCCAAAATCACTTGGGCCTATTCACCTAATCTTTTCACCTTCATCCTCAGGTCATTCCCATAACATTGGAGTCGCCACCCAAGTTTTATTAAGGACAAAACTTGGGAAAAACGTTAATATGACTCCTTTAGGCTACATGGTCATGGCGAACCAAAGTTATGGGATCGGGGGTTCGTCACAGATGTGAAGGTGTTAGGCACCCATCCGTGTTGGGTCGAGACTATGTCCAATTACAAAATGCAAGTGTGCCTGGTGCAAGTGTGCATGCGTGGAAAATAAAGAGAAGGGGAGAAGAGGAAGATTTGGCTTGCATCCCGTTGTAAGACCGGGATTACCTACGTACCGGAGTGATCGGGGTCAAACCCACGTACTTCTAAATGTGGCACAGATCGGCCACTTACATCATCAAAAGCATCAGCATCGCCAACCTTTTTTTGTGAAATTAAACCTTTCTTTAGGTTTTACTGAGTCTAAGATTCCAGAAACAAACGTTGGGGTACCCACGGACCTTCTTCGAAACTCGTTTGAATAATTATAAGTCAAAGGTGAGTGAGGATTCTCGTGAGAGAGTACACCAGCCATGGAAAGGCATCCTTCAAATGTGCAAACATGATTTCGAGCCACGGGGGTAGATGATGTCGTTCTACTTGTGCCTTGTAGAGGTGGATGAAACCACAGTTCTTGCTGCTACTAAGCCCTCAGATAATGATCGCCACGTGCTTTGTCCTCGTTCACTCTTCTGTCTTTCACACTTTTCTACTGTACCGGGCTCCCTCTCTATGCATGTCAAGAACTAGTCAATGATTTCATTCATACTAAGGTGACTGCAAACATTTTGTGACAGATCAATTCTTGGTTAAACGGATGGACCATTGGTAGAACGGGTGTCAAAGTTTGGTTTACCAAGGAAGTTCGACTTGGAGTGGGAGGGGATTTTTATTTTGACCACACCTTTATTTTAGGTTGCCTACGTATTCCTAAACATAGCACTCTCTTTCTTTCTTCTTTTTTTTTTTCTTTTTTTTTTTTTTTTTTCTTTTTTTTTTAGGAAACATCTTCGCTATCGTGTAGACATTTTATTTCTAAAAATGGATTGGTGATCTAGAGGGTGTTCCCTTTTTTTTCTCATTTTTTCCCTTTTTTTTGTGCCATGTTTAAGAAATCAGGTCCTCGTAGTTCGGGTGAAGACGGGCCAAGTGTCTTACCTTTCATAATTTTTCCCCATTGATCAAAATCAGACTATTTTAGGAAAGCTTCTCCCCCCAAGTCTTTAGTAAAGGTTGTGTTTGAAGGTTGGAGTCTAGTTCAGGGTTTTTAGGAGTGGTTGCTCCACATTAGCCAAGGGCTTGTGCTTCAGCACTACTTTATTTCTAAAACATGAGGCTTCTTTCTTATGGCCACGGCCAGGATCCTAGAATCTAGTGTGGAGCCACGTTGATAAGTTGGGTTTCAATGGCTTAACTTTGAATTGATCCGTTTAGAAGTTCGGCAAGCCAAACTTGAAATGTTTGCAATATCCGTTCACCTTAGCACAAACTATGTCACTTTCTAAATCAGGAAATGCAATCATCGAGAAAGGAAAGAAAAGGCACATTTTATTGATTAAGTGAACAGGCGACACAAAAAGCAAAGTCACAAAAACGATGAACAAAACTCGCACTTCTCTCCAGCATAACAAACACTATTGCTTATCAACCCTCTCATATCTCTACATCTTTTGGGGTAAGACTATCTCATTTTGTTCCGCCAGATCCTGGATCTCATGACGGAGTCCAAAACAATCATCCGTGGCATGCCTGGCCGCTTGGTGGAATTCACAAAACTTATTCCGGTCTCCCCTAATCAGAAACCCAGGTTTCGGCTCTAAAGGCTGCAACAGGTTTACCTCCATGCATCTCCTGAACATCTTTCCTAAAGACATAGGAAGTGGGGTGAATTCCCTAAATCTCAACCCAACTTGCACCGGTGCCTGGGTAGTCACATGATTTACTTCAACGGGCTTGTTTTCTTGTGCTGAGCTGAAGTTGCGCCTAGGGGTAGTAGTGTCCACTGCTACTTTGATCTTGCCGGAAGCAATTGCATCCTCCAATTGTGTCCTTGCCCCAATGAGGGCTTTGAAATTGGCGTAATAATTTCCAATCATGCGATCATAATACATCGGTTGAAGGTTCTTGATCATCATTTGCACTTGCTCCACTTGTGGAGGTCGGTTCACCATTAATGATGCCTTGCTACGCCACCTCGTGATAAAGGCTAGTCTCGAGATCCCTCTTGGTCACATCCACTTTGTTGTTGTAGCTATATTGGTTCAAGAACTCTTTGCAGATGTCCTCCCATTTGCTCACCTTGCTCTCATCCAAAGTCATGAACCACTTTAAGGCTGCTCCCGATAAAGTCCTTTGAAACAATTGGGCCATTAACTCGGGCCCGATCCCATAGGTTGCAGTATCCTGACATACATCTTCAAATGAGTTGTTGGACATCCCATTCCATTGAACTTCTCAATGTCCGGCATCTTCAACTTTTCAGGAAGACGGGCTTTAGGGAACAAAGATAGACGTTCCAAGTTCCAATCATCCTCCTCCCTCTTTATGGCTTTCAGCAATTCCTCCACTCTTCTAAGCCTCTGCCCATCTCCTTTGGATTCCTGTGTCACCGAGTCATCATCCTGAATGACCACCACATTTTTCTCAATGCCCGGTTTCGAGACTTGTCCCCCATCACTCCTAGGGGACACCATCTTCCCTTTCTTCAACGCTAATAGTGCATTTCTGACATTCGGATCTTTCAGCAGATCCAAGGATTCCTCAGCCACATTGGTCTTAGCAACGTTGTCCTCACTCATCTTGCTCTAGTATTTGGATCACAGGTGTCAAGGTCTGCGGTACCCCAGGGGCTTCTTGACTCACATATTTTTTTGTTGGTTTTCTTTTTAGGTATGTACAAATGAAAGAGGGCATTCTATTTACACTTACTTGAATTCACAAAAATAATCACCCAAATGCACGTACCACTTATTGATTCACAATGCATGAGATGCTCAGGGTATGCAGCTGGTTGGGGGCCAAAAAATTGCCGCTAGGGAATAGGTTGACCTACTCACATGTGATAATGGATATCGCGTGAGGTCCAACGCCCATTAATCCTCATCATTGCTAAGCATCGAGAAATGGGTTCACTCAAACCACTATCGTTTAAGGAAAGCATGTAGCGGATTTGGATTCCCTCGCCCTCTTACGGTAGAAGCTTCACATCAATCATCATGAATGCAAGGCACTTATGATGACAAATAAAAAGGCACACAAGATTCAACAATTGCACAAAGTCTCTTGAACCCACTACTTCCCCAATGGAGTCGCCAACTGTGAATACCAGAGCAAAAATCACTTGGGCCTATTCACCTAATCCTTTCACCTTCATCCTCGGGTCAATCCTATAACATTGGAGTCGCCACCCAAGTTTTATTAAGGACAAAACTTGGGAAAAACCTTAATATGACTACTTTAGGCTACATGGTCATGGCAAACCAAAGTTATGGGATCGGGGGTTCGTCACAGATGGGAAGGTGTTAGGCACCCATCCGTGTTGGGTCGAGACTATGTGCAATTACAAAATGCAAGTGTGCCTGGTGCAAGTGTGCATGTGTGGAAAATAAAGAGAAGGGGAGAAGAAGAAGATTTGGCTTGCATCCCGTTGTAAGACCGAGATTACCTACGTACCCGAGTGATCGGGGTCAAAGCCACGTAGTTCTAAACATGGCACAAATCGGCCACTTACATCATCAAAAGCATCAACATATGATACGACAACACACCTAGCCGGCCCTAGATGCACCTTCGTATCTAAGAATGTCCCGATCTGAAATCACCACCAATCGTGCACACTTTATGCACCGTTGTTCTTCACCTCCTAACAATCCGTGCTAGGCAACAGTTGGATGCGATAGCCCCTCCACCTCCTAATCTCTCGGTGCTAGACAATAAAGAAACAAAGCACAAAGGAATATGAATCACAATAGCAAATATTACTACCTGCAATTGTTAGCAAATCCCTAAAATAAAAATAAGCCTCCAAAATGTCCCATTATGCCTCCATCATGAGACTCCCTAACAAGCAATTCTCTCATTGAACAAGCTGGAATGCAAAGTCTACGTTCCTTAAACAAATATCCTTCACCAATGTAAAACTTACCAAACCCAGCATGTTCACAAGCATTATAGATAGAAGCAAAATCATGATCAGATTTGTACAAATCCTTAATATGCTCAAATCCCATCAGTTTCGAACTAAGAGAAGTAATAAGAGCATACCTTCGTGATAATGCATCGGCTATGACATTATCCTTACCTTGCTTGTATTTCACCACATAGGGAAATGTCTCATTGAATTCGAGCCATTTAGCATGTCTCTTATTCAGTTTACCTTGGCCCTTTAGATGCTTCAAACTTTCATGATCGGTGTGGATCACGAACTCCTTGGGCCATAGGTAATGCTGCCATGTTTGCAACGCCCGGACAAGTGCATACAACACTTTATCATATGTTGAATAGTTCAGCTGTGCACCCTTCAACTTTTCGCTAAAATAAGCGATTGGCCTCCTTTCCTGCAAAAGAACAGCACCTATGCCTATACCAGGGGCATCACATTCAATCTCAAAGGTTGAGTTAAACTCTGGCAATTTAAGAATAGAAGCAGTACATAATTTATCCTTCAAAGTATTAAATGCATCCTCTTGCTCCTGTCCCCATTTAAACCCAATTTCTTTCTTAACAATTTCATTCAAAGGTGCAGCAATTGTGCTAAAATCTTTTACAAACCTTCTGTAAAAGCTAGCAAGCCCGTGAAAAGACCTTACCTGTGAGACTGTTGTAGGAGTCGGCCACTCCCTTATGGCTTGTACCTTCTCTTCGACGACTTCGATTCCCCTGGAACTCACAACATAACCAAGAAAAACAACGCTATCGATGCAGAATGTACACTTCTTTAACTTAGCAAATAGTTTTTCAGCCCTAAGAGCCTCCAATACTATTCTAGGGTGCTCAATATGCTCATGTTCATTACTACTATAGATAAGTATGTCATCAAAGTACACAACCACGAATTTTCCTATGAAGTCTCTCAATACATGATTCATCAATCGCATAAATGTGCTAGGCGCATTAGTCAAACCAAACGGCATTACCAACCATTCATACAATCCATATTTAGTTTTGAATGCTGATTTCCACTCATCACCTACTTTCATGTGAATTTGATGGTAACCACTCATGAGATTAATCTTAGTAAATATGCATGCACCATGTAATTCATCAAGCATATCATCAAGTCGAGGGATAGGATGGCGATACTTAACTGTTATTTTGTTGATTGCGCGACAATCAACACACATACGCCACGTGCCATCCTTCTTTGGCACTAGAATCACTGGTACTGCACATGGACTCAAACTCTCTCGCACTAACCCCTTTGCAAGCAACTCGTCAACTTGCTTTTGAATTTCTTTAGTCTCCTCGGGGTTGGCCCTATATGCTGGCCGATTTGGGATTTGTGCTCCAGGAACAAAATCAATTTGGTGTTCTATGCCCAGAATAGGCAGCAATTCCTTTGGTAGTTCCTCTGGAAACACATCCCGAAAATCCTGCAAAACAGAAAGAACAGAACTAGGAATATCGGGATTAAGGTCAGTGTCAAAAAAATAAGCGCCCTTGTACAAGAGCACCAAAATATCCTTCCTTCCCGCACATGCTGCTGTAAAATCCCTCACATTTGCATAGAAGTTCTGTTTCTTTTTCCCCTCTTTTTTTCTCTCCAAGTCGACATTGGCTCTCTTCTCTCCCTCAGTGTCGACTTTACTTCTTTGTTTTTCTTTTTGTTTCAGCTCTCCTTTTTCAAGGTTCTCAACCTTTTGCACACTCTCTCCTTTTGCATAGCCCTCGGCTATCCTCTCATGCTCACCATTGTTTTGCAGCTTGGTTTCCTTTTCTTGCTTCATTGCCTCAGCACTCTTTTCCAAGTGCTTCTGATCATAGTACACTTGCTGTGGAGACAATGGAGCTAACACAAATTTCTTCTCACCGATGGAAAAGGAGTACCTATTCTTGTTGCCATCATGCCATATACGCCTGTCATACTGCCACGGTCTACCAAGTAAAATGTGACAAGCATGCATAGGAATAACATCACACAATATCTTGTCAGTATAATTACCAATGGTCATAGTAACAAGAACTTGTTTCGTCACATTGATCTCACCCATGTCATTGAACCACTACAGTTTATATGGGTGGGGATGCTTGGACACTGCTAATCCAAATTTCTCCACCATCAAGGTGCTGGCTACATTCGCACAACTCCCACTGTCGACGATCACATTCCATGCTTTGCCATCGACATGGCATCTGTTGTGGAAGATATTTTCCCTCTGCTCGGTCTCATCCTCCTTCAATTATGCACTAAGAACTCGCCTGGTCACGAGGAGCAAAGGATCAGATGTTGGCGCCTCTTGCACATATCGATCTTCCACCGGAACATCCTCTAGTTCGGGCATGTTAGCACATGATTCATCCTCCTCATCATCCGAGTATAGCTCTCCTTCCCGAACATAGATCACCATCTTGTTTGGACACTGGGAAGCAATGTGCCCAATACCCGCACATTTGAAGCACTTCACATCTTGATGCTTAGTTGTGGAGGAAGAAGTCGACAGGCTTGCTTTTGGGGTTGGCTTGTAGTCGGCCAGTCTTGTCTTTTCCTCTCTTGGCTTCTCTTCTCGGGTGTATCTTTGTTGATTCCAATTGGAAGAACTGGATGTGACATAGGGCCCTCGAAAACCCCTGCTGTTATTATATACCTTCAGCTGCCTTTCCACCTTGATTGCATTCTCGACAACCTCACCAAAGTCTAGAATATGTTGCAGCTCCACAACATTAGCAATCTTCTGGTTCATTCCATCAAGGAATCGTGCCATGTTTGCTTGGGGTTCCTCCTCTATATTCACCTGAAGCATCAGTGCTTCCATCTCCTTATAATGCTCATCAATGCTTCGTGTACCTTGCCTCAAAGTTTGCTGCTTTTGGTGCAAATCGGTATAGTAGTAGCTCGGTACATTTCTCCTCCTCATGATACCTTTCAATTCAGCCCATGTCTGAGGGGGTCCTTGTCCTGCACGACGCCTGTCCAACAAAAACTTGTTCCACCATTTAAGAGCATAATCAGTAAATTAAAGAGTAGCTAGGTTAATCTTCTTTTCCTCGGAAAAGTGATAACAAATAAAAACCATATCAACTCTTTGCTCCCATTCAATGTAGGTGTCTGCATCTCCTCTTCCCTGAAAAGAAGGTATCTTGATCTTGATGTTGTTCATGTTGGCATCGACATTGTTGAATGGCTCCCATTCATTGTTCCTTCCATAACGTCGATTCTGATAACCTCTTCTTCCTCTCGGCATTCTGCCACCTCGTCCATAGCCTTGGTGACGTGGCTGCCATGCTTCCTCTTCCCATACTTCTTCTTCAAACTCGCCTTCCAAATGCCTCCGAGGTTCAGCTTGCTCCCGAGGCTCGAGTATCTCGCCCCTTGGCTGCGGTTCGTCTCGCTGCCTTGGTTCCTTGATTAATGGCGGTTGTTGCTGATGTTGGCTTGGAGGGGGTTGCTGCTGTCGTGGTGGCGGCTGCTCTCCCTGGACGGCCAACCCTGCAAGTAGGCGTTTCAGCTCCGCCATGTCGTCTCTATGTGTGCGCCTGAACTCGGCTAGCTCGTCGGATTTGTCGAGAAATTTGTTGTTGAGAAGGACTACCTCATCTCTCAATGCCCTCCATTGTAAGGTCTCCCCTTGCTCGTCCTGCCTGCTGCTCTCTGAGTCCTGGCTTTTTGGTGTCTGCGACATCTGCCTGAAAATAACCTAACCCTCTCTTATGTTTCACTCACTCTCTTGTCCCTTGCTAGGTTTTTATTTGTTAGGATCCAGAAACAAATCACAGATAATAACAAATTGCCACGTATTCAATAGAATCAATGAACTTCCTAACAAGAAAACGACAAGCTTCACAATAACTGGAGGCAAGATTACCTCAATTCAAGAACTGAAAACACAGACAAGAAGAACAATTTGTATATCGAGCAAAATGAAACAATATCACCCAATGCAAGAAATCGGCTATCAACACAACAAACTGAAAGAAAAACTTAAGATTCAATTCGGGTGGGAACTTTTCCCGAATTCCTACAAAACAATCTGGTTATCAATAAATCAACCGAATTCTTTTTTTTCTTTTTTTTTATAATTTCCTGCCGAAATAGTAACAGCGATGAACAGCACGATGAACAGCGCTATGAACAGTACGATGAACACTTTTTTTAAATATATAATAATTCGGCAAAAAGAAACAATAAATACAGAAAAAATTAAAGGATAGTTGATTGATTTGATAACCTGAACTCCGCTACCAAAATTGATACGACAACACACCTAGCCGACCCTAGAAGCACCTTCGTATCTAAGATTGTCCCGATCCCATATCACCACCAATCGTGCACACTTTGTGCACCGTTTTTCTTCACCTCCTAACAATCCGTGTTAGGCAACAGATGGACGCGATAGCCCCTCCAGCTCCTAATCTCTCGGTGCTAGACAACAAAGAAACAAAGCACAAAGGAATATGAATCACAATAGCAAATATCACTACCTGCAATTGTTAGCAAATCCTTAAAATAAAAATAAGCAAAGAGACTCCTCTCTTGATGTGAGAATATTCAAGCTTTACTGAACTTTTTATTTCTCCAATATTCTGATTAACAATGAACCCTAAACACTTTATTTATAGGAGATCACAACACCCCTAGGTCGGCCACCTCCTCACATAAGTCGGCCAACTCCTCAAAACATAACCCTAGTTGCCGCCTCTCCTATTACTAGATGGACTAGGATTTTAGCTGAGCCCACATAACTTGGACACTAATTGAAAACCTTACAATTAAAAACCTAAATAACTAAACTCACATTAATCAACTAATTAATAATGGACTTGACCCAACATAATAAAATAAATAAAACCCATGCCGAAATTATAAAAACATTTAATTATAAAAATTCAGCAAACCCTAATAAGAAAACTACTGATATGTAGACATGGCCCAAGTGTGGCCCAATGAGGTCGACTGTCTCTAGGACTCTTCTATTCCTTCCCACACAGTGATGCACGTGGGTTTCTTCATAAGCTCTTCTCCCATCTTGACTACTCAATCTTCATGCAACTCGAGATTGAGTAAAGCTTGAACTTGTCTTTGCAATTGATCTTTGATCTTCTTGGATCGGGCCCATGTAATTGGACCCGTGGGCAATACCAACTCGCCAGTTGTTCCTTGAGTGTTCGCATCCATGTCCGCATCAGCATATAATCAGCATAGAATCAATCAAAAAGAAGGTTTAGTGTTACCTCTTGTAGCCCTCTGCTAGCTCCTTGCGATGGGTTGAGTTCTACACCCACCTTCTTCCCGCTTCTAAGCTCTATGGTTGATCCTCTTCTTGACCTCTCCTTCCTAGACTACTGCTAAAGCCTCCCACGAAATTCCATCAGAGTTTCTGCCTAAAGAATGTATTTCTAGGCCTGGAGAAGTAGAGTTTCTCCAAGCACTGAAGGCTTATAGGTGTATAAGTGAGAAAGGTTTGTGATCATTGAAATGTGTCTAAGGGGTTTTATTTATAGTGTTCTGGGACGCCTAGGGGCGTGGACCTGCTTAATGGTGAAGAATATGCCCGAAAATCTGGTCCAAAACCGCGTAGGAACGAATTAGAAACAAAAATCGGGGAAATCGGAGATTCTGGGCACTGAAATTTTGCAGGTAGTTGGACTGGATTTTTATTTTTGTGT
>JAKUCV010005479.1:0-65845 GCA_028386065.3 Turnera subulata | reverse complement strand
GCCAATTAATTAGCAGCCAACTAGAGTTTTAATAATTAATCACTCACCATTCAAGAAAAATAGTAATAATTAACCACTCACCGACCCGGAAATAAAACATTTATATAGGTCCTAGCTGGGAATCGGCTCATCTATATGTTAGGTTTCAACCAACTGTCATTGTTATATTAGTATAAACTACCTCTATTACTTAAATTTTAGAAGGGCATCATTTTTTTTTTTTGAAGAACGATATAATTATTAAGTAAAGTCCAAGATATATATAGTATATAATGATAAGACATAACGAGGTATAAGTAATTATGTCTCCTTATATTTTTGTTTCACAAATCTAAAAATGATGAAGTTCGTTTCTACGTATCCTTCTCATTTATTAGTTAAGGCCTTGATGGTAGTTTAATTTATTAGTTAAGGCTTTTAATCAACAGATGCATATGCTTGTCAATCAAGTGTCCATTAATTAGAAGTTTTTGCAACTGTGGATTATAGTAGCCACTTCAATCGACTAGGATTTGGTGTCATGAACACGTTCGTCACTCGTGACTTCATTAACGTAGCTGGTCTTATGAAGATCAAGGAAACGGTTGCGTTAAGTTAGATATATATACTATATATATCTAAATTAAAGCTCCATGCAAAGGAACATTAAAAAGACAGAAAGAAGAAAATGTGTCAAATCCGGATCTTCCCATAAGACACGCTCATGTGTCTACCACCAACAACAGTTTTTCTTCAAAAATCAACTCACATCTCGCAACTTATATGCTATAGTTTCCCGCTAATAAACATGGTCAGTGTTATAATTATACATGTCTCCTTGTGGAGGATCCAATAAATCATATGCTGACCGACACTGAATCTTCAAGCTCAATTAAATCTTGAATTTTTCCGAACCCATGATCTGCCTTCCTAAACTTCCATTGATTTTACTAGGCCGCAACTTGAATTAACAATGAGTATTATTTATGTGGCTGGATTAATTACTAAGTGCGGTACTATATTGTAGTATATGTTACACGAGCCGAAAAACAAAAGGTAGTAGTAATTAATCAAATCGATATAACGAATATTGGAAGATATCTTGTCTTTATGAGTTGTTGAATATATTGAATCAACTTCATTGTCAATATACTGAGGATAGACCAAGAAAAAGGTCATAGTGGAGAACACTTTTCAATCATGTAAAGAGAGATTTTTCTTTCTTCACCAAGGTTTCCACGTGAGAAGTTGGTCAAAGGTATTTTTATATTGGCCCGTCATCACATTTCTTTTCAGTTCCCTTGTTCTCCACTTACACTTACTCGATTTGTGGCAAACAAGAGCTATTGTATCATCCACTAGGTGTTCTAGGATCATATAATGATATAAAGATTCCATGAAACAAAACTTAGTGGTGATTCTCCTTCTCCCAACATTTCTTGGACACGGGCTGCTCGGCTTATATAACTCATAATTAATCGATAGACGAATGTGCTCTGGGTGTTTGTTTCTCCATACATCACTATAGTTGTTAAGTTACTAATTAGTATAACATTTTAAAGCAAGTAAGAAATGAATCATGACTTTGCAGATATTCTGGTGATTCTTTTATCATTTGATTCGGCGAGTCTATAATACCCAATAGAGTCTCATCAAAAAAGAAAATACCCAGTAGAGGGGCCTCATGGTTCCCAGATAATGCAGTCATTTTAGTCTGATTGACTATTACATTACACCTCAGGAAAGGGAACTCATCACCAGGGCCGAATTACTCATATCCAAGTTTCCTCGCCAAAAGTGAGATTCCAATCCGAGACCTCATTTCTCTCCTTCTTTTGACATAAGAGTGTCAATATGCTACAAGGCTATTGGTTCTTGTAACCACTTATGGAGTGCTACATTTGTTTAGAAAAAGTTTTTTCAGAGTTAAGTTTTTTTTGATACTAATGAGTATCCCAGCTCGACAAGCTAGACTAATCTCATCTGTGGGTCGACACCCAATCTCGCTTCCCGGGCATTTAGCCTAAGACCACGAGCGGGGTCCAACATATTTAACCACTCCCAACATGTGCATTTTCCATACCTCTACATTTCTACGGATCGAACCCGGGACGTGTGAGTTAAGGAGCCGCAGCATGCTGGACCACTACGCCAACACCTTGTTGGTATTTTTCAGAGTTAAGTTAATTATGTACATGAATCATTTTCCAACAGCTTAGTAGTAGTTGTAAGTGTTTGAACGCATGCAATTGTTTGTAAAGAGTTTGGATGCATTTCATGACCACTTTGACTTTTGGAAGGGAGCATTGGTATGTTGATACGATAGGGACTTCACAAATGATCCACTGTACAAAGGCAGCCGCAAATATTTACATTTTACAGCTCCGAATGCTACAATCGAACATACAGCCGTGTAAAGGCAAGAAGTGGGGAAAAAAATTCCCTCTCCTGTAACAACAAAAATTACAGAGTTGAGTAATATTCCATGAGGAAGCCGCGTTTACAAAGTGAAACAACAGCCAGGATAAAAAATAGCCTATTTATATGTACGCTTCTGTGTATATAGCTAGAAGCCCCTGCATACGAGCTTCAGCCCAAATACAAATTTGGGCAATGAATATTACAAATCACGGGATATGAATTCCCAAGAGCATAACAACCTATCTGTATTGAACGAGTATGAAGCCTTAAGAAACCTAATATCCATGAACGGGTCTGCGGTTGTTTTGTTTCAGCATGCAGTCAAGCCACAAAGAAGATGAAGACAATTAGGAAAATAATTATCACAGCAAATATCTTGATCAAAAGCCACCTATTTGATGATATTTGGTTAAGATGCCTCAATAAAGCCCCACGGGCATTTTCAACATTAGTCAATGACTCGTCCATGTTATCATCAATCCTGCAGGCATCAGACGGAAATTCACATTTTAAATGAAGCCAAGAGACAAGATTAAGGTAATAAGGTAATATAACAATCTAATGGCAGGTTTATACGATGCTCCATGGTCTAAGATTCCAAGTTTCTTTCAACAGGCACCCAAAGCTGAATTATACATCAGAACTTTCCAAGTATATATTTATGCTAACAGTAAGACACCATGCATCTAAACAAAACAAACAGACCTGATAGCCAGCTCTCCCTGTTGTGCCACCATAGTTGCTAAATGTGTAAAGATTCCACTGAGTTCTGTAATTGTAGATTCCACGTTATGAAGTGCAACTGCCCTGCTTTGAGAATAATTCTCCTGCCTTGGAGCCACCTGCTGCTGTAGCATGGACATTTCCATCTGCTGGGAAGGGGTACTGTCCACAGCTGGTCTTCGTCTGTTTTGATAATGTTCAAACATACCAGCATCAGAATGTCATATACTGTTAGAGAACCTAAACCAAGAATTGTATATAGATGTAAAGGCATTTCAAACCAATATGTAAACAATCATGCGATTTCGATCATCATCCTGAAATTAGTAGAGCAAACCAAACGAGACAATGAAAAATCCTAATAAACGGACCAAGCACCATCAGGGCCACTGTAGACCAGGGTTGCATACCACTGAGGCATGCCCTTCATGGGAACATTTAAGCTTCAGCCAATGGGATAGGTTAAATCTGGTTTCATGTAACACGCTTTCATATAAAAAGCAAGGTCTTTTCCTGAAATATGGTGAGATCCACGCAAAGGGCAAACAAGTATCAGATTGACTGTTCAGATTATTGTTTCCTAAGGCAGTAGGTAAAACTAAAAACTCATTTTCTTTGTGCTCTAGGATAAAGGTGATGGCTCCGTGCTCATTGGCTTTTAGGGGTTCAATTAGTCTCTGTAGCGTCTACATATTCTCCAGGAAAACATGCCTACTACACACTCTTTGTATACTTTCATGTACCATTCTAACATACTTTGCTGCTGAATAAAAGAAATTCTTATCCTTGCCACGATAAAGAAAGAGGAGTTAAAATAGAAACAACAGATGGTTGAAGAGTGTCTGGCAAGTGTCAATGAAAGAGCATCATGACGAGGGTCACTCACAGCCATATCCACAAAACAAAGAAAAGATATCAAAATTTTTTAAAATTGAAGCATATTAGATTAAAGTTGCATATGTACAAAGCCTTTTTCACTGATATGAGTGCAATGTACCTAATGCGCAACAAGTTTAGCAATTGTAATTCATGAAGTTACCAATATTCAATGCCACATAAAATTGAACAATTCGGTCAAATTATAGTAAAATATAGAAAATGTAGAATATTAACAGCACTGCCTCGTCACGGTGCTAATAATTTTCGTAAACTCACCTCAGCTGGTTGCCAGCTTGAACACCATTAGGCGGTAATCTGGTGAGAGATGAAGAGAGAAAATAATTAGACAGCATTCATGAGGACAATCATCATCATTTAGAAGCTACAAAAGATAACAAAATTTGGCATCAAGTAGAACGTCAAGGAAGGAGAAAAGGAGAGAAGTAATTCTCGAGAGCCTTAACCAAAACAAAGAGTGCAGTAACCGGGATTCTTAGAGAGAGATTTAAAAGCTTCAACTCGGAAAAAGTATTGGCCCAGATAATATATCTAGCATCTATATTGCTACTGAACAGAAAACGAAAGCTTATTCTAGGTAGAACACAGGCATCAGGGTGAATTCGAAAGAATTAGTTGTCCAGAGTGTTGAGCTGATAGGTGTGATTACCATTACAACAGTCCATGAATAAGGATCATGATATAATAAAGGAAGATCACAGAGATAACACAGGAAATGTACTTACACGGGTGGCTGTGAACTACCGGCCGCATTTGATGAATTTGACCAAGGAGCTGGCTCTGTAGTGGGTTTAGCCTGACGCAGAAAAGGATTACCACACTCCCTCGAAGAAGCATTCGTGGAAAATATCTGCTTCCTGTTCTCGTGAGCCTTGATATTCTGCCAAAACCAAAATTGAGAAAAAAAGTCACCATCTTTAAGAAAAAGAAAAAGGAATTCCAATAAATAAAGCCACCAAGAATAGATTTTCTGATTAGCACAAAATGGTACTAACCTCTGTTCTAGCCTTTAACACCTCCTGAAGGCGCTTAGTAGCCCCCATGAGTCTGCTCTTCAAGTCATCACAAACAGCAGTGGAATGAACAACCCTATCCTCCGAGTAATTCCCGCCGGCCATCTCCATATTATGTAGGGTTTGCAGATCCGTAAGAGCTGTATTTAAGGCCGTGATCTCATTCGTTATAAGCACAGTCAATTCCTGTATCTGCACCGTTGGATCATTGAACATCGACGACCTCTTTGCCACTGCACGTTCATCCAAAATGGTCCAAGATTGATCCCCAATTTATTGGATATTAACTTGAAAGAGAGGAAAAAAAAAAAAAAAGAGCAGGAAACGATAGGAGAGGATACGAAGCTTACATTGGGCGAGTCTTGTGATCTTCTGGGACGTTTCGTTGACGCCGTCCCGGATCCGGGCGGCCTTCTTGTTGAATTCGGATCCGGAGGAGAGCAATGGCTTTGATGGGGACGGGTCATTGTCTTGTGATCCATCGGCCGCGGCGGTGTTTCCTCCAATCTTCTTCAGCGTTTGCGTCAGTGACCGGAACTCCGCCGTCCGGTCGCGGTACGTGGAGGCCATTACTTCGGTGGAAGAGGAGGAGGAGGAGGAGGAGGGAAATTAGCTGACGGAGAGGGGAAAGGAGACAGTTTGCTGGTGCGTAGTAGTTGGGTGTTTCGCGGGCTTTTGGTAGTAGATACTGGGCTCTTTTCATTTTTGTATCAAAGCCCATTATTAAAGGCCCTGCATCAACAACAAACACTCCCAAAATGGACAACAACAAAAGAAAGCCCACAACCAAATTCCAGCCCAACAAAAACCCAAAAAAACCACATCCATCGATCTCATCCAACATCCAACACCCACCCTACGATCTAGGTCACCTCCACAAACCGTACCCTTTCTCTCCACCATATAAACCAACCGAAAACCCTACTTTCATTTCCCCCACAAAGCCTCCTTAGCTCTTCCACTCTCCTCCCCCTACCTCCCTTACTCTCCGTTCACACACCTGAGGTTAAAGCGACAGCGCCGCCGTTGCTGTCCGCCTTGACACAGCTCCAGCTCCGTGTCTTGGCCCTCGGTTTTGTTGTTTGTACAACAATTATTAGCTAGGTTTATTTGTACTTAGAGTCCTTTCTGTAACTATACAAAAATGGGAAAACTATCCAAGACCGAGAAGAAGATCGCCTACGATTCCAAGCTGTGCCAGCTCCTCGACGAGTACAGCCAGATCCTGGTGGTGGCGGCGGACAACGTCGGGTCAAACCAGCTCCAGCAGATTCGAAAGGGTCTTCGTGGAGACTCTGTGGTGCTCATGGGAAAGAATACTATGATGAAGAGGACTGTCAGGATCCACGCTGAGAATACTGGCAACAACGCCTTCTTGAACCTCATCCCTCTCCTTCAGGTACCTTTTTCTTCCTTTTGTTATCTGTTGGTGTCTTTTATGTTAATGTTTGCTTTGTAAAGATGTTTACTTTTTGTTTTTTAAATTTGTGGAATAGGGTAATGTTGGGTTGATTTTCACCAAGGGTGATCTTAAGGAAGTGAGCGAGGAGGTTGCTAAGTACAAGGTAATGTAACTGATTGGTTTATTGTTGTTTGGTGATATTTGTTGGCTGTTTTGATTCTATTGGTATGTTGCAAGTAGTCTGGATTGCTCTTTAATTGGTACTTAAAAGCTGTAATTAGTTGTTAATTTGGTAAATAGAAATTTGTGCACCAAAATGTTGAGCATTTTTTGCAATATTTCAATCAGCACATTCAATTGGAATGTGCCAATTGTATGGTTGCGATGTTTGAATCAAACACTTTAAGGTACTGCGGTAGTGTGGCTTCCTTGAATGTGCTATATAATTGTATAATTCCTTTTGCCACAGTTAGAATCAGGAACTAAACTTATAGCAGCTCTTAAGTAATTCACTGCTGTCTATGGATAAAATAGAGTATATGCTTGTTGATTTGATGCTTAAGTACCACCAGTTTTCTTTAACTTTTGTTGGTTTATTTCATATTGGTTAGATTCAAATTCCTCATGATCGGTTAGGTTTATGTGCTTCTATATTTTAAAATACAGGTTGGTGCCCCTGCTCGTGTTGGTTTGGTTGCCCCAATTGATGTTGTTGTTCCTCCTGGCAACACTGGTCTGGACCCCTCCCAGACATCTTTCTTCCAGGTCTGTTATCTAAACCATGGATAAAACTCCTGCTAATTGCTTTTTAGCCCACCCGCAATAATTGTTCCACTTGCAAATTTCAGGTGCTCAACATCCCAACCAAGATTAACAAGGGTACTGTTGAAATTATCACCCCTGTGGAGCTGATCAAGAAGGGTGACAAGGTCGGCTCTTCTGAGGCTGCTCTGTTGGCAAAGCTTGGGATTAGGCCATTCTCATATGGTCTTATTGTCCTGTCTGTTTATGACAATGGCTCTGTCTTCAGCCCAGAGGTGCTTGATTTGACTGAGGATGACCTTATTGAGAAGTTTGCTTCTGGTGTCTCCATGGTCACTGCCTTGTCACTGGCCATCTCATACCCAACTTTGGCTGCTGCACCACATATGTTCATCAATGCCTACAAAAATGTTCTGGCCATTGCTATTGCTACAGATTATTCCTTCCCACAAGCAGATAAAGTGAAGGAGTACTTGGAGGTTTGTCATTCTTGTCGGATTATATTCTTTTTAAGATTGAATTCCGTTGTACCTTTTGGTTTTTGGAATGCATGGCTTAATGTTGCTGTATTTTCCAGGATCCTAGCAAGTTTGCTGTTGCTGCTCCAGTGGCTGTTGCTGCTGACGCTGGTGCTGCCCCAGCTGCTGCCAAGGAAGAAGCCAAGAAGGAGGAACCTGCAGAAGAGTCTGATGATGACATGGGCTTCAGCCTGTTTGATTAAATTTTATATCGATCTTCGGCTTAGGATTTCGAATATGGATTTTATGTTTTTGGGATATTTTTATGTTTGTGTCATGTTAGTTGGTCAGACAATTTGTTATGTTGTGTAGCTCTTAAGCGAGTTTTAAGATTATCTTTTATTATATTTTGGAATCTCTCGGGTGAATGACCTTAATTCTTCTCGTTTTATTCTTTCCTTCTACCTTAATGGGCCTATTAATTGTAACAGGCAGCCGTTTGGTTCAATCATTTTGTTATTGTTGTCTATAAAACGAGGAAATAGGTTGTCAAGAAGAAATGGGGTTAACGAGTAATGATATTTGTTTCTCGTTAGTCGAGAATTTTGTGCGCACTGGACAGACGGCTTAAGCAAATCGGGATGTTTTCATGGCGGCAGTCCTATTTTTCTTGTATTATTTATACAGTGACATCGTTTGCACTGGAATGTTTCCTAGAAGTCATCTTCGCCTACTGGTGCAGTGGTATATATGGCGTGTGCTGTTTTAGGCACTAATGATACGATAGTTCTGTGGTAGTAGGCAAGTTCCCTGCAAGCAGCAGCCAAGGATACAGCAGCCGGTGAGGGTTCGATCTTCAATGTGTGTTTGCTGCTCAAGGCGTGTTATTATTGGGAAGCAAGACGGTACATGATGCTTGATTCATTATGGGTGTTCAGTGAAATGCTTCACCAGGATGTCAGTCTTGATCAGATTGCTGGTGCAATTCAATGGCTAGGAAGTTGTTGGCTGATCTTGAACCCAAAAAGTTAACCTCATATTAATCAGTTGGCCACATATCTCTGTTTTGATTAGTGTGCAATTGAATGGGTGGTCAGAACTTTCAGTTCAGCTCGAAGCTGGCAGGAGTCACGGTTTAGGGCCTGCAAATTGTTTAGTGCTGTCGAAGTTGTCGACCACAGCAATTGGCCGAAGGTGTAGTCTTATTTTGAAAGCCTTAGCACCTTCTTCAGGGGGACGCAAGAGATGTTACATAGTTCCACTGATAATCTCTGTCAATCCATTATATGTCATAGCCCAAGAGTGAAGGGGTGGCTATTCTTTCTCAGATTTCCTGCTAATGGTCTGATGAGTACGATGGAACTTTCTCATTTTTTCTCCCTGGTTGTAGGCTTAAAAATTTGTTGAACGGGCAATAAATTTCCGGTTCTGTCATGGGCATTTCACTGTACTGCTGCTACCTTGCTATTCATGTTTGATAGCTTTTCTCGAGAAGTTTCACTTTCAGGTACTCCATTGATCTGTTAAAACAATTCTATGGGATGAAGAGTTCATCAGGATGAATATTATATGTACAGGCAGACATCTTATGCGGGTTCTCCTACCTGCTCCAGCCAAAATACTGCAAAATATTTCGTTAAACTAACTGGATTTATGTGCCTTCTTGCAAATAAAATGCTGTCATCGGCAATGGTTGTTTATGTCGATGATATTGTCATTACTGGAGATGATGGACTTGGTATTTTTGCCTTGCCTTAAAGGCTGATCTCAAGAGGCATTTTCAAACAAAGGACTTGGGATAGCTGAGAGACTTTCTAGGGATCGAAGCGGCTCGCTCAAAGGTTAAGTTAGAATCGAATTCTAAACCGGCGTGGCGCTGCTGGATGCTTCTGATTAATAGGAAGAGGAGGAGCAAAAAGTTTATGATGAGCATCTATTTGAGTCGTACTCAGGCTAACTAGTGGCCCTGGGCGTCACCATACCTCATCTTGATCGGGAAAATGCCGCGGGGCTATTGAGGCACGTTCTGCACTCACCCAAGTCGAGATTCCACCGGGGATGATAACACAACAGATTTTTTTAAGGACGGATAAAGGAATGCTTTCTCTGAGGGCTTCCCCTGTCCGAACTGATCGGTGATGGTTTACAAGCTGCTGATCTGCAGATTGCAGATTCTGTGTAATCCCAATTTAGTATCACACTGAGAGCACTTTCTTCAACTTCAATTAATCAGAAACTACCGCAAATTCATCATATCAGCTGGCCAGTGATATCATGGATGTTACCAAGAGGACTGCCTGCAAAATACTTGAAGCCTAACAAAAATTCCCGAGTCTAAAACCCAGCGCCACTGGAACCCAGAATTCTTCACATCTATGTGGAATATTACCCCCCAAAACTATTAAGTCCTTGAAATGCCTTTAATCCTCGTACTCTTCTTATCAGCTTGTGTTATTTCAATTTTCAGAATACCAGAGAATCAAATCCTAGAGAGCTGTTCAAAGTTATTATCGATTATTTG
This sequence comes from Turnera subulata, assembly GCA_028386065.3. Lineage (NCBI taxonomy): Eukaryota > Viridiplantae > Streptophyta > Magnoliopsida > Malpighiales > Passifloraceae > Turnera > Turnera subulata. The sequence continues at coordinate 55,669 of JAKUCV010005479.1, read as the reverse complement.
TCCTATGCATGATAGTGACTCTGCAAAACATTTGGAGTAGAATTTTCTTCAGTTCTAATAATTACAAGAAGATTAAGTCCGCACTCAACTCCTGTCTCTAGATTCCACACAAAACATGGCGAGCTAAATTACATGAACTTATCCGGAAAGAATTCTTCTCCACTAATAATTTGGTCGAATGGGAATAATTGCTTATCAAAGAAAAGAAGACAAGAACAAGTTATTCATCAATTAAATGTCAACTTTTTAGTGCTTGACTTTACACTGTCGTTAGCCGTGAACAAAAAACATGTTATTAGACCGATCAAAGTGGAGTACAAGGGGCATTGGAATTGGTCCTGATGTTGATTACACGTACGACTAAATTACTTTTAGTGCTAGAGAAATTCTTGTCATCTTGAACTCGGACATTCTGGTGTCCACAAACTCAATAAAGCATTCAGTCCTAACTACACATTGCCTGCAAAGCCTTGTTTCATTGATTTTTACTTCTGGGAGTCTATAGGTTGGAAAAGAGAAAAAAAAAAAAAAAAGAGTAAAGGGATAGAAAACTAATCTATAAGCTTTGGCATTACATGGATGTCTCCTCCCTTACCAGCTTACCTTTCCTCCTTTTTTTCCCTTTATATCCCTTCGAACTTTGTACCAAGGTAAATGATATATTACAAACTTTTGTTGGGTTAAGCATAAGGAATTCAGTGTATGCTAAACAAGATCACGAGTCCATCCTTATCGTATGTATGGAGGAGGGTCTAACATTTAAGAGCCTACTTTTAAGTCACAGTTTATATTACCCCAAGCAGGTATCAGTGCCTTTTCATTTACAGGGGACCCCTCCTTTTTTTCCTATATTAGTCCATTGATATAGGGGACGTCTTCTACGTGTATGGCTTCTCCATCTCCTCCCCAGTCCTTACATTCGTCGACTTCGGCAATAAGACTGCCTTGAAGGCCGGTTGTCTATAGGTGACATGACATGCTCACGTCAATCATCATGGTATAGGCCATAGATGGCCGGCAGTTTGGGACAATTTCTCTTCTTTTGTTTTCTTTCTTCCTAACATTCAAACCTCATCAAAGAAACAATTAAATTGTGGATAACACAAAAAATTGAGGATCATAGTATACATGTTAATAAGTTTTGGACTCCACTTATGATAAAGTACTGAATAAGGAGTCAGTGAGAGGGCTAATTACTAGCTTCTTATCATTAATAGATTGGTCTGCGGATGTTGGTATATACTATAATATATAGTGCCTAATTGTTACCACGAGGAGGTATCCAAACATTCATTCAGGAAAATTAAATAATAACAATGATCGACTGTGAAATCATTACATGTCAGGTCCAAAAAAGGGATAATCCGTTTTGTAAACCCTATTTATGGTTTCGCGCTATGGACTACTCTCATGTTGTAATTGCGAAGCCCAATACTAATGTGGCATAGCATTCTTTTCAAGCACATTTCTTTCTCAATGGATACATCTCTATCCTGATATTAACATAAGATAACATTCTTAATTAGATTAGACAACATCAACTAGACTAATAAGGCTGGAACAGCATATTTCTTCACGTTATTCTTCAAGTACATATGACAAAACCACTCAAGTCATTGTTCTACGTACATGGGATACATATCATTGTTAAAAACACCGAAGATAGCTGCGTGATCATGAACTATAGATGTGTTAGTGCTTGATCAAACTGAAATTCCTTAATATGTTACAAAGATCGTATCTTCTTAGTGCACTTTCCCTAGACGCACTATTTGGCAACATAAATCACGTAACCAGGATGACACAATTTGCACCGGGATTGCGGCCTCGACATGCTATATATTGTCACAGAACTTGTTTCCCAGATAACCTTAATTTTGCTAGCAATTCATTAGTTTTTGGCTTAAAAGAAGGAGGCAAGTGGTCACATCGTTAGCATGTAATGTCTATCCATTGCAAAACATCTTACAAGAACAAGGAAGCATGCTGGATGTGTTTCTCTTTATTTTAATTAGTTTGTCTAAACATACTTTTGATGATGATGTAGTCACAGATTTATAAAAGTGATTAGCCAAGGCCGACAACGCCTTCCTCTCTTTATTACTTTTGTTTCCTTTGAATTCTTTCTTTTCAACTCGAAATCGGTTTGTGGGGTAGAGGTTTTTGATATTATCTTTTAACGATAATGCATTTTAAATAATCATCATGACCTAGGTAGTCGACGAATCAAGGAGATTAATATTTGAAATTGCTAGGTACATAGTATGTACATGGTGAATTCTTTTTTAAAGAAAAAACAACAATATCACCTACCTCCAATCAAAAATTCTTTTTCCACCCTTTTACTCTATACCCAAACGAACAGTTAATGTGATCAGAGAAGAAAAGCATCTGGAAAACGAATATGGGAAGGTGAGAAAGTATTGTTGGTGTCCTTGAGATGCCTTTTCCTTTGCATCCAATATTGCAGATAAGGGACCAAAAAAATATAAAGGAAACGTGGAAAAATGAAAAACAATCATATTATACAAGGGCACGAGGTCAACCAATTTGATGCATTTCCCTAGCAAAGTAAGTATCAAGACTTTTTGTCGTTGGAGTGAATGATTCGTGCAATCGAAGGAAAAACAATAGTAATCGTAACCAAACTAAAAATGAGTAGTAGTAGATTTCAAATGCAAGAATTTTATAGAAAAGTATAGATACTTCACTTCCCCTATAAGTTTGGTTATGCGGGATTCTAACATAAAATGATTTGCAGCTTATTGACAGAATAGATCGAGTAATATACAATTACTTGTCCCTATCTTTATAGAGAATATCTCCTTCATAGTAGTTGAATATTATTTCATGCGCGTCTAAGTTGTGATTCCACTTAGTAAAATATTTTTACAGGTGAATTGCCATGCGCATGGGAGTTGATGCAATTGGAGGATTATTGCAGCGAAAGTTATCCATTTGCCAGTAACATTATTTCCTTTCGTGACCTCATAGGGGATAAGGCTGAAAATAGCATCAATGGTTACCTTTATTGGGGGAAGCAGGATAGGAAAAAGAAGAAGAAAAATACACAACTGATAAAGCCTAGCCTCCAGGGCACTGAATTCATAGGCAAATAGATTAGCTTCATGTCTAATCCCGAGATCCCCAATTTTAGTGAAATGACACAACTTGGGGATGAAGATGAAAGTGGCATGTCAATCTTTTCCATTGAGCTCGACCTCAACCCTTTGAAAAAATATAAGAAAAGAACAAAAAGAAAAAAAGAATGTAATGGCCAAAATGGTGCCGCGACTATAGGTTAGTTGTGTTTATATCTAGAAGCCATTGAATTCTATTTTCTTCTTAGATATGGATTTGTATTCACTAACTTGACGATGACGTCGTCTGTGAAATGAAGATTTTTCTAGGAGTTTTATGGGCCAAAATTGTTTGTTTACTGTGGGAGAAATTGGCAACCAACCAGGTTTATGCGGCCACCTGGCACCAAGAATCTTTCAGACATGGATAATATCCTCATTCTTTCTTCCTCTCTTTTGGCTGGCAGTGGATAACAGGAAATAAATATCCAGAATAAGTATAACACAAAGGACCCTATTTTGATTTTTGAATAGGAGAAAATTAGTGCTGCTACTTAATTTACAAGACCCAGAAAAAAAAAAAAAAGAAGAAAAAGAAGAAAAAGTCAAGAGAAAACAACTGGATAAAATGGCCAATCCACTAATGGTGGCATGCATCATCATTATTTATTTCTTTTTAAATATAGGCCCCCAAAAAACATGCTTCCCTGCCAGGAAACCTAACCTGCTAGCTCACAATTGACTCCCTTCAAAGTCAAAAAACACCAGCAAAGCACACCACCCCCAATGAGAATCCAAATACATACAAACACCTTACACCCACTATATAAAAGAAAAACAACATAGTAGTAGTAGTAGATAATGTTTTGCTATTGGGTATGTATATTAATGAATTATGAAATCTGAACGTGGAAGCCAATTAATTTTTCTTTCCAGCTGCAAAAAGTGTCCACGTGGAGGCATCACGGGTGCCTGTGTTGGCACCGCCTGAGTGGCGGGATGACTCCACGCATTTAACCTTACAGGCAGGGAGTAGATAAACGGTGGGTAGGGGGATCACGTGAAGGGCACGCCACGTGTAGGAACGGAGGGATCAGGCGCACGTGCCTGGCCGCGTGATTAGTTGGCAAAACAAAGAGAACCCCGAATTTTGCCTAGTTGGGCTGCACCATGCCTTCTTCGTCTGGGCTAAAGGTGGAGCTAATCGTTGGCTGACAGGTGGCGCAACCATTGGCGGTTGGATTCCCTCGCCGTTGTTAAAATTCTACTTTTTATTATAGGCCGCGGTAAACGCGGGAAGATTGAGTCCAATCTCGCGAAGAAGCATGTTTTTTTGGTAGACTTTTCAACTTTAACGACCGAAGTGGAGAAATTCCGTGGAAATGTTTTTGTGTAGAATAGAATGTGAAGCTTATCCACAAAATGATTTCACTAATTGAACCCAAGTTTGGAAGCCAACCCATAGCTAGATAAAAGGGTCGGCGCCGCCACCAATTTTTATGTTTTTTTTTTCGATGATTGAATTAACATGTAGTATTTGATTTTCTTTTAACGCGTACAGTAATAGGTGTGTGGGTCTACTCTAGACTCTAGATGAAACTTGTCTTGACCACAATAAAAAAAAAAAAAGAATGCATGAAGGGTATATATAATTTTAATATTAATTAATTACTGGCATTGGGATGATGATATGCGTTTCTATCTATCCATTAGTTAAGAATTAGAGAAGATTCCAGTCGATTTGGCGTGTTCTAACTTCTGTCAATTCAGAAAAAAAAAATCATGGTAATTATAAAATAAGAATGTAAACAATGTGAGTAAACGTTTCCTCTTTAGTAGTTATCGCAGATGGATAAATAACGACCGAATTAAGAAAGACAATGATTGTTGAGGATATAGCCACAAAAATAGCATGTTGTGAATCTTAGTGCAGATCGGCTTGCAAAATACCCTATTTTTCTAAAGCAATAACAATGAGTTTTGATTGGGCGAAGATTGCTATTGTTTTTCCTTCTAGGATTTGTATTATGATATACTTTACCGTATAAGAACAAGAAATATATTGGTTATATGTTTTGTGATAACATTTTTTTTAATTACATTTTACTTCAATTCAATATATTCGGGTTTAGATTTAAAATTGATGACTACGATTTTGTATATGAATATTGAGTCAAACCGTGATAAAATCAAGATTTGGATAAAATCGGATAAAATCATGAGTTGAACCAACAAAATCGGTAAAATCTTACGTTTTTACCGTTTTTATACGAGTTTACTAAATGAGTTTAATAAAGCTTTTAAAAAAAGAAAATTAAAAAATCCAAGCAAGCAACCCAAAATAAAGTCTGTTTTTATTTTTGTTGCAATAAAGTCAGTTGATGTGCTTAAAAAAGCAAGTTATAAACCCGAAAACCATAACAAAAAGTTTTTTCAACATTAACTTCTTTTACTCCTACTCTTCCCTTGTACAACATGACAACTCAAGATTTTTTTCGACAAGAGATAAGTTCTTTTTTTTTTTCGATAATCTAGGTGATGCAATTTTTTTTATGATTTGTTTGTTGATTTTTTTAGTGCAATGACTAGTTAAACTTTAAGTATAATTATAATTATAATGTTGAGTAACCTAAGTTGAATTAAATTTATAACATAAAATTTTTAGACTAAACATTATAATTGAGTTATTATATATTTAATTAATAAAAATAATTAAATTTGTTATAATTGAGTTATTATATATTTAATTAATAAAAATAATTAAATTTGATAGACTCTTACGATTTTACGATACGTTTTTACGTTACGTTTTTTATCAGGCCTTTCCGAGTCAAGGTGAAAACTCGATTTTAACAGCCTTGTAGCTAGTATACAAATTAAAGTTTCTCTCTTTTGCATGATTGCCTGGCTTGGATAAGAAACTGATGATGATGATAGACCTTTTTTTGGTCGACAATTGATGATGAGACTGCAAAACCCCGAATTCCCTAGAGAATATATGATACTAGTTCCATTAATCATAGGGGGGAATTAGTTCCTTTTATTTGTATCCTTCTTTATACCATAAATAAATTTTGGAATAAAGATGAGCCACTATCCAATTTGAACTTGAAACTCTTAAAAAGAGGGAAGAACCCGGAAAAGATTGGCTTCTAGTTCAAAATAGAAGCCACTAAGCTGCGTGGTTTGACCCTTCGTTGTGTGTTTTCAACGGAAAACACATGGCTGAGACATCTATGTAGACGATAATCAAGGAGGTCTGGTTGCTGTCATTTTCCCTCAAAGTGTGGAAATCCTTTTGTGAGTGCATTGAATCCTAGAAAACCGACAGTGGCAGCACTGCGATTTCTAGATTGAGAATCTGTTTAGTTAAGGATTTAATAATTCCCTTAAATCATGTGCCTAATTATGTGGGGAATGAGGACATTAATTGGGTCCATTTCGGTAAGAGATTGCCTTTGAACAAAGCTCTTGATTCTTACTCCCCCTGTCCCTTAATATAGGTCCTTTAAGGTTTTTACACACTCATTAAGAAAAATATTAAATAGACTAAATCTCATTAATTTTTACTATATATTTTACTAACTTATCCTTTATACTATGCCAAGATTAAAATACTACACGAGTACAAATTGTTTTGGTTAAGGATAAATTTGGAAAAATTTAATTTAATGCTCATTGAAACTTTAAAACGACTTATATTTTGAAACAAAAAACAAAACTCAAAAGGACCTATATTGAAGGACAGAGGGAGTATTTATCTGTGTTAATGATACTGCGGCCGCCGTGTCAACAGTAGTCCATGACAAATTAGTGAATTGCGAAGGTGCTTGCGTCAACATTGGAAGGAAATATATTTGGTTCCATTAACCGGTAACTAAAAGCATAAAAGTTTTTGTTCGAGAAGAATCCTTCTGGTTTCTCATATTCAGTTACTGTTTTTTTAACTGATTATAATGCTAATGGCCTAATGATAAATTTAAGAGCTATATTAAGGGGGTATTAGAAACAAACCAGCAACTCCACTAAAATTACTGGAGATTGATCAACCACATGCAGTACGTCATCTCCGGTTTCGGCAACAACAGATATAGGGATACTGATGAAAATCCCATTTTCACCACAAAGTCTGTAAAGAAGCATTCTACTTCCAGGAAGCTACTTAACTATACCTATACTTGACTTGGTGTTAAGATAAGAAAATTCTGATGGAATTTCATATGTAAATGTTTATGTTTAGTTAACTGAGTAGGATGAATCGTGTATGATTGTGTGTGCTAATTAAGATATACAAAATTATAATCGAAATTAGTTCATACCAGAATTGCAAAGAAACTATTAACACTTGGCTTACAGAATTGAAAACAAACTATATACATGTTTTATTTGGTTGACCCGTATTCGTTCAAAACTAATCTCAGAAAAAAAGTAAGAACATTAAGAACTTTTACTAAATTTTTTGAACTATAGAACCACACAAGGGATAATGTAAGGTAAAAGCAAAGAATTTTGGGGGATTGTTCCACGGTGCATACCAGCAATAGCTTAGTCGCCCAAAAAAATCCGAAACGAATTAATGTCCCGTGCAGGAGCTTTACAAACCAAGTTTCGTTTTTATCCATAGTCAAAATAAATTACTTGTTTTAAAACAAAGAGAAGAAATTTCGTAAATTCTGTATTTTCTTTACTCACCCGCACAAAAAAGGTGAAAATTAATAATGAAAATGGTAGTTTGGGCAGTGGAAGTTGGGAGGACCAAATAGATACACCAGCCAGGAAAAAACATGGCAACACATGATTGCCCAGAGATCACTGTAGAAGCACATGGATGTAAAGAAATGAGGCGTTTTGCTCATAACATGGAGCATCCTAGGCTGACTTTGATTCAACAAAAACAAAAAAAAAATACCTTAGTAAACACTATGACCCCGGTCCAATTTTAGACCTGTTCCACACCCAAAATTCCCTATTAATAAACAAGGACAATACAGTCCAAACATGGGGCACTTTCCTCCCTCCCTTACAAAGGATACTATACTTTACTACTACATACACCAAACAGGGACAAGAACCTTCCACGTTAGGTGGATATGGATAAGTATAACCTTACCCATACCCTCCCCCCAAATACCAATTCCCTCATTTCCCTCCTCAATATATCACCGATGACCAAACACCCACCCACAAAATTTGTCATTTTTTTAATTGAATTTTCCACTGACTTTCAAAATTCAAATTCATCCCTTTATCCACCTCCTTACTAGTCCACACGCCTCGGCTTCCTCTATATATATTCCCTCCCCTCTCTCACTTCCTCCCAAAAAAACACACACAAACTCGAAGAAAACTAAATAAAAAAGAAAATTCCAGAAACAAAATATTTCCTTTCCAGTTTGCAATAAAAAATGGTCGATTTAGACTGGAAAGCTAAGATGGTCTCCTCCGATCTCCCCAACAAATCCCCTAAGCTATCCAACAAGCTCCACGTCGCCATCCCCCCGGCGGCGCAGTTCCGCGGCGTCACCAACGTGTCCCCGGTCCCGGCTTCCGACGCGGCCTGCTCTGCCTACGAGCACTACCTCCGCCTCCCGGAGCTGCGTAAGCTATGGGCTTCTAGGGACTTCCCCGGCTGGAGAACCGAGCCGGTCTTGAAACCGGCCTTACAGGCGCTGGAGATCACTTTCCGGTTCGTCTCCACCGTGTTGTCCGACCCGAGACCCTACGCGAACCGGAGAGAATGGAAGCGGAGGCTGGAGTCGCTGGCCACTTCTCAGATTGAACTAATCGCCGCGATATGCGAAGACGAGGCCAGGGATCCGGAGACCCGCGGGACGGCGCCGATCGTCGATCTCTGCTCGTCCGACGGCGTGCTGGCGAGGGACGGGAGCTACGCGGAGGTGTGGAAGCTCCCCGGCGAATCCACGGTGGTGAACAGGTACAGTGAGGCCAGCCTTCTACCGAGGCTCGCCACGTGGCAGAAATCGGAGGACGTCGCCCAAAAAATCATGTACTCCATCGAGTGCGAGATGAGGCGGTGCCCTTACACTCTGGGCCTGGGGGAGCCAAACCTCTCCGGGAAGCCTAATCTGGAATACGACGCCGTCTGCAGGCCAAGCGACGTCCATTCCCTGAAGAAGAGCCCCTACGATCACGTCGACAACCACGAGAACCAGGCGGTGTACACGACGCACCAGATTCTGGAGACGTGGATCCAGGTGGCGAAAGGAGTGATCGACCGCGTGGTGGAGCGGATCGCCGGCGGGAGATTCGACAGGGCGGCGGACGACTGCTTCCTCCTGGAGAGGATCTGGAAGCTCCTGGCGGAGATCGAGGAGTTGCACCTCCTGATGGACCCGGACGATTTCTTGAGGCTCAAGAATCAGCTCCTGATGAGATCGTTCGGCGAGACGGAGGCGTTTTGCTTCCGGTCGAGGGCGCTGGTGGAGGTGACGCGGTGCTGCAAAGACTTGAGGCACAAGGTACCGGAGATACTCGCGGTGGAGGTGGACCCCAAGGGCGGGCCCAGGGTGCAGGAGGCGGCGATGAGGTTGTTCAGGGAGAAGAAGGGAGAGTCCGAGAAGATTTACCTGCTGCAGGGGTTGCAGGCGATAGAGAGTGCGTTGAAGAGGTTCTTCTACGCTTACAGGCAGTTGTTGGTGGCGGTTATGGGCAGCCTGGAGGCTAACAGAGGGAACAATGGTGGGGTGCTGGTGAGTTCCGAGACGAGTGACTCGCTGAGTCAGTTGTTTCTTGAGCCCACTTATTTCCCGAGTTTGGATGCTGCCAAGACCTTTTTGGGCGAGTTCTGGAACCGGCGGGAGCAACACGGCGGAGGTGGTGCAGTGAAGGTGTACCCGGTCGGGAATTGATTGATTAATTAACTCTCGGGGCAAGTGGGGTTTGGGAGATTTGTATGTTAATCTCAAAATAGGTTTATACAAATTAATGATTCTTTGTATAATTAATTTTTTTTGATGATGACGAAAATTACTTGATTTTGTAAAATTTTTGCAATACGATTACACCATGTATTTATATGATCATATATGATATCTTGTAAAATTAACAGAATTTGATTTGACGACAGCTGCTGATGAGACATGGATGTATGTATTTATATGATCATATGTATGATATCCTGGTAAGAAATAAGAACTGTGGCATCTGCAATGCTATTGATGGCCAAGTACAGTTCCCAGGTTATAGATACATGTAATTGGATATAAACAGGTGGAGTGCTGCAAATCGGGTAAAATCAGTTTAGAAAGGGACTGGCAGTTCAGTGAAATGTGGTCGTAAACGACTGATCTCCAGACCCGGTTGGGTACTTTAAACTTGAAAAAGAAGCCATTAGGAATAGCTTTCTTTTTATGGAGATTAATTAATGAGTTCTCCTCCTTTTTTGGTTCAGTTAAAGGAATCCTAATAGATATGAACACGAGGATATATATAAGTCTCTCCCAAGTCGAGATGACAACAGGTTAGATGCTATAACTATTCCCAAACCCGAAGTGTTGTTGTTCTTTCACTATTATTGTTACTATTTCTTAAGAGCAGTCGGTATTCTTCATGTATTGCTATGTTGGTGCTTAGCTGCAAGTGGGATGAGCTTTGAGTTTGATGTGGCTGGTCAATGGTCGACATATAGCACTCCTGATTAATTTAAAGTTAATTTAATGCCAAAAATACTACGAATTGAGGGTACTGAGCTAATTAATTATGGTTCAAACGAGCAATTAACAAAAGGACAAGGAATATGGGTATTGAAAACATGTGACGGCCATGACTGAATACAGACACCGCCAGCCTAACTCAAGAAGTCATATCAATACCACCATAATCCATTATGTTTTTTTTCCCCTCCCCACCTTATCAGCTTTACACAGCATATAAGACTCCTTTCCCTTTCGTCCCAAAATATTATAGACACGCATCTGATGAAGTGAAATCGCACATGGAATTGCAAGCATGCATCAATCTCTATTACTCCATTTAATTTGCCATTACCAACTTGGTCCCCAACCTTTTGTGGATATGGATGGGCAAAGCAGAATGCATGTGGAGATATGCCAGTCAGACATGGACAACCATGGGAGGAAAGATGATGCATGAATTTCATTTTGCTCATTTGGGAATTCCTTTAGTAAATACAAACTCAACAGTGATTGAGTTTTTTTTTTTTTTTTTCTGATCCGGACAGCTGCTTTGCATTGCAATGCAAATTGTTTCCCGTTCTCTAGAGTTTGGATCGGAATTATTCAATAAAATTGTAAATCCATTTGTCCAGACTCTCCAGAGTGGGAAAAGGTGTGTTCACCTATTACCCACATCCCAAAATTCACCCTTTTAAAATGCACAGAAGTACACAACCTAAAATATATAAATCCAGAGCCCATCCTTCTGCGATACCCCCCGTGAGACTTCATCACATCACAAAATCCAAACACATGAATAAAGGAACCCAGCTCCAAAATAAGCAGAACCATAATTTTGCTTTACTGGATTAACCCAAGTTTCAGATTGATCTGGGTCATAACCTAGGCAGGGAAACAATGAGCTCCAGCTTATATCTGGGCCTATAACAAAAGGGAGGGTTTTTCAGTAGCATCCCATTAATCCAATGGAGCAAAGAAAAGGCCCCCAAAATGAATTGAGCCCCAATCACAACAAACTCACTGAGAATCATCCACGTTTCCATAGAACCACCCGTGACACTATGTTTAGCTGGCAATCCCTAGAATAAAATGGCCGTTCAAATTTGCACGACCCTTTTGCTCTGCTGGGCACTTGACCCGGTAACTCTAAAAAGAAAGGAGAAAAAGAACAACTTTTTTATACGTGTAATGTTAGCATGAACCGAGGCCCGAGAGTCACCATCCCCCCAGCCAATGCAAGCAAAGCTCAGCTCACGAGGCAAAACAGAACAGTGTCAAATGTGTCATATGTAACATGGACACTTGTCGCCTTGTTGTCTCCCCAACAGAATCGGGCTAAAAAAATCACCCCCTCGCGGCCAATAGTACGCAACAGAAATGGAAGATTTTAGACTATTTTTACCTCCAGGAGAATTTGGAAGAACAAATTATGATAGCTTCTTCCTTTTTCTCCCGGAACCAATCCGATAACATAAACTAATAGCCTGTTACACACTCACTCGTAGGAGAAATGAAAGAATTTCGTAAACAGGATGTGTTGAAATCACCATCTTTTATGTCAATTTCTGGTAAGCCAGGATTGTTCCTTTTTTGTTTTGTTTTTCAATTCTTGCGCAATTTGTTTATGTTACATTGATCTCAGTTATTGTTTATGTTTGTAGGTCAGTATTGAATATTAAAGCCACTACCTTTTTCTCGTTTTTGTTTTTTACACAGACACGTTGGGTTGGTGGATAAATTTTTTTCCTTTAATGGGGGTGAAAATTAGTTTTTGTTGGGTTTGTTTAGATTTTGATTTTGACCGTAATTTGATAACTTTTGTGCATTTGTTCAGGTGAGATTGAACTAAAAGCAATAGCAACTTCTGGACTCTCAATGTACATGCCCTGGATTTTATATGTAAAGGTAAAAGATTTTCCACGGGCAGCATGCGACTATTGACTTGACATCCATCTCTCCTTTATCGACCAAAAAAAACCTTTCTTTGTTCTCTATTTGGCTCAACCTTCTCTGTTCTTTCTGCCTTATTTCCTTCTACCGCAGCAATAATATCTGCTCTGGTATTCTCCCTTCATCTCTCAGCTACAGTTGTGCCAAGTTTAGGCTCCTGCCATATAGTTTTTATAGGATGGAACTAGAGAGTTTGCGATGCTTTCACCTTATGGCCCCTCATTCGCCTTCCTCTTGCAAGAAACCCTTATGTGTAGGCCCTTTATTTCAAGGCAGAAGTCGTAAAGATTTCATCTTTTCATTGGCCCATCATCGGCCGTCACCGGCCTTTGGTTCTCGTGGTAACCTCAAAACTTCTCGTTTTTCGCTATCTTGTCGTGCAACTAGTAATGGGTTCTCCGGGGATGAGATTTCGAAACATTTTGAAGAGTTGAAACAAAGGTTTGATGCCATGGACAAGGATGGCAGCAGGACCGTGGACACCTATAATGGTTCAAGGATTAGTAATCGCAAGAACAATGTGAAAACATATGCTTCCATGTCGCTTTTGCCTTCAAAGCTCGAGTGCCTTGAGCCTAATCTGCTTGGAATCCGACCGGAGCCGCCAGAGTGGCCGGAGAGAGAAGAGATTGTGAGGCTTAGCATACAGCAGAAGGCGAATAGCTGCGGTATTCCCCTGTCTCTGAGGATGATAAAGAGAAAGCAGAAATGGCAAGAGGGTATTGCAGATGCAGGGGATTTTGCTTACTGCTCTGCCAAGGTGGCCTTTTCTTCTATGGTTCTGATAATCCGGGAGCTGCAAAACTATGCTCTTAGTATAAGGGAGAGCCTTTATAGTGAAGATTTACACGGGGTTATGAGCAATGTTCAGATGGAAATGAATGCTTCCTTTGTGTGGCTCTTTCAACAAGTATTCTCAAGAACACCTACACTCATGGTCTATGTCATGCTCCTTCTCGCCAATTTCACTGCACATTCAATGGTTGGCGACGTTGACATTGCAGCTTGTGCTTCATCGAGAATGACTCTCTCCTCTAGCTTAGAGGAAGTTGATCATGAACAATCAGAAGATGGTGAATTTAATATAACCAATACCAACGGCGGTGGATGGAAATCAGGCCAAATCAGTAGAGGGAGGCAAGGAAAGGGAAGGCAGTTTGGGAGACTGTTGCCTTCAGAACACTTTCAGAATGATGTTCCTTTCCCTGGAATGCAAGACATGCAAGAGGACGAGGAAGTACTCTGGAACTCGCTGGTTGAAGAAGCTGCACTAGTGCAAGCACAGTCGATGTACGATGTTCTTGATCACGAAACAATGCAACAGTTTATATCGCCTTTATCTGTGGAGCTTGAATCGGATGACTACGAGGAATATCACAAAACAGATCTTGTCTATCAGATGAGTCTCGCTGAGGATCCAGCCAACCCACTTCTGCTATCAAATTATGCTCAGTTCCTCCGCCTGGTTACTCGCGATTATGACAGGTAAAGTTAGTTCCTGAAGCAAATATTCTAGTTATCAGTTGAATGATTAAAGTTGGTAGCTCTGTGTCTCTATCCCTGTGTCATGTTGAGAAGAGATACACACCAATGTTTTTAGCCTTTAATCAAATATACTGGTTCCGGGTCAGATTTGAAATTTCCTTTATAGGCAGCTGTCCTGACATCATCTAGTTACTTCTTTTTCATCATCTTTTTATAATAAAGATTTATGGTGAGTTCATTTTTACATGGACTTAGTGATTAGTTCAGCTCTTCAACCTTTTTGACAAAGTTGTGAACATTGCAGGGCAGAGGAGTGCTTCAAGCGTGCCATAATGGTGGATCCACCAGACGCAGAAGCCTTGAGTCACTATGCAGATTTCTTGTGGATAGTGAGGAAAGACCTTTGGGGTGCAGAAGAGAATTACCAGCAAGCAATGGCAGCTGATCCCAACAATCACTATTTTGCTTCTCGATATGCCAATTTCCTCTGGAACACTGGAGGCGAAGACACCTGTTTTCCTCTTAATGACTCAAATGACAACCAGATTCTGTAGCTTCTTGTCGCGGCCATGACAATGTCTACACATTTCCTAGTGAACCAGGGAAGTAAACCCCTCGTTTCTTGGTTAGATTCTGTTTTCTTTCCAGTTAGATGTGCTCTCTACAGCCGGTCAATATAGACATGACCAACAACGAAATTGTACAAAAACCAGATGCATATGTAACAGTTTCTGTTGAACCTGTCGAAGATAACTGCTTCCTGTTAGGCTGTTACTAATATATATGACTATGATCCGGAGTAACTTGAAATACTCGGCTCATCTCGGCAATTGCCTTAATACAATGAAAAAGATTTTCTTCCAAACTAAATTGAATGTCCATGCTGTTTGTTGCATAATTTTGGCGCCAGCATTTGATTTGAATATCCAGTGGCAAGTGGATTTGATTGCTAGGAATGATAGACAATGTCTAATTGTAGCACCCTTATTTTGTTTCCCATCCGGTGACCGGATCTTTTCCCCTGCTAATCCGGATCCGTCCGGGGTCGGCCCTACTAATTGTAGCACCGTTTTTGGTTGATCTAAAATGATGCCGCTTCCAAACTTGCCCTTTTATGTATATGAAGCGAATCCTGTGTCTACCTATCAACTACATGATAGTTCTAAGTTCTTAGCTCAGTCAGTCTGTCAAATGAAAATTTGGCATAAGGTCCTGTTGTTCTCATCATCAGGACATCAGATTCATGTTTTCTTAAGACCAACATCCCAGTGTACAGAAATTTCAGGTAGTTGTCCTAGTGATTAACTGTACTTTTACTTTCGTAGGTCAAAAAAAGTTGGTTTCTAATTTATTCAAGAAGTTAGATGTACCCTACTCTACTGTTTTTTGATTATGTGATCGACAATCAAGCAAGTTATTATCAAACGTCAAGTTGGACGAAGAAACTCGTGGCAATTGTAAACTATCCATATAATAGTCTAAAAATGATCATTGAAGTCGTGGGATATCTGCCCTGCACGATCTCTCTTTACCAATTCAACTGATATCTAACAGCTGGTCTTGTCAATTACTGATCCTATTTGAGAATTAGTGCACGCTAACAATGGTGACAGCTATGAGGATTACCAGTACATGACCCTGGAAACTAGAGCTGGAGCCAGAAGGATAGCTGGAGCAATAAGTTTCCAACCACAGGAATCCGGGATGTTTTGCTGCAAATTTTGCCCCAAGTTAGTAGCCTGAGGTTGACTGAAACACAACCAGTTGAATAGATCTTAGAGTAGGAAAAAAAGGAGAAACTATTTAACGAATCAAACTCGTAGGCCGTAGCAACTCCTATTTAGCCAAGATACTAGATCGTTTACTTTTAACCTTTTAGTTTTTTTTTTTTGGGTATTCCTGTATTTTTAGCTTTGAATAATAGCCTTTAATGGTATGCATTGTTGGTATTATGGAAATGAAAAAGGAGGAAAAGTTAAAACCCCGCTAACAGCGTACCATATATAGCAGAAATGAACAATTATAGAGCTCAAACTAGAAAGTATACAAAATAGAAAAGAGGGTATCCAAAAAAGCGCCATGCCAGAATTTAAGTCACCATAAAACCCAGATCCAGGAGGTGGAAATATTAAAGGCACATAGTGGTGTCCACAACCAAAAGTTTATTGTTAAAGCGGAGTTTTTCTCTTTCGGGCAGGATATGCAGGCACCAAAACGAAGAACCCATTACTCACCCACTGGTGGAATTTAATGCCATTGTCCAGCTTTCTGCCGCACAGGCACCCACATTGTGCTGTACGGTTTGGTCTAGATCCAAGATTTGCATTCTCCCATTGCAACTACCAGTGCATCGCCATAATGGAGTCAATAAGTACATTCTGACTAATGATAAAAGTTGAGCGTTATCCATTGTTTACTTCATTTCCATCGCATGCTTCACCAAATTTCCTTGACACTTGAAAAGTCGTCTTCTTTTTTGTATTTAATCTTATAAAGCAACAGTCCACTAACAAACAAAGAAACTTTTTCATTTTTTGTTCATACCCTCTTCACTCAAAGAATCACCACTTTCACATTGCAAGAATTTTTCCTCTCCCCCAAGAAAGGCTTTGCAGGGAAGGCAAGCACTTAGCCACAAATTCATTTGTAATTATTGCATTCTAGTGTTTGGAGCTGAGTTTGGAATGGATAAAATATTCTGCCAACGTTTACAATAAAAAGTTGAGTACGAAGACGAGTTTGAGAGCAAAAATTGGACTTCTAACCAAAGGGATCTGAAATTACAAAAGGTAGTGACTCATTCTAAAACTAGACTAGAAAATCAATTTCGAAGAGAGTAATGTACTTAATATCTGGTGGCAACAGAACCAATTGCACTTTCGCGACATGGTAAAGCTACAAGTAATTGTTCTAGAGCATGCTAAATTCACTAATAGCTACCATCTGTAAAGACATCAACAAAACAGAATCTAACATATTATACACCTCGGAGGGGAAAAAGATTTGGAACGAGTCAAATGATTAACAAAAATGTGGAAATTCAGAGACTGGAACATTACGGAGACTCCAGCAGTCACCAATACCAGGAATTGCGGCTGTCAACGGCCTTAACAGAAGTAGGTATCAGCGGCATTCGTCCATACTCGGCAACAAATCTGTTGACACATAGTGTTCTTCTTTCACTATGACCGCCCAAGCTGCTAATTCCAGTGGAGCCAATCTCAAATATCTTGCCTATACATAAGATGATAAGAATGTTAAATAAATGTCAGAGAAAGAAAATCATTTTAAAAGAAATAACATGAAAACAATAGGGTGATCATAAGTTTGGCCATGCATTGTCTCTGCGAGCCAAAAGGTTCAAATCTAGGTATTCAAGTTCATCATCGTTGCAATAATGGGTCCCCATAAAACATTTAACTGATGTCTACTTGCACAGTGAAACTCAATCCTCGACATTTCTTTCTTTCGATGTGTTAGCCACGAAATGTTTCATGATGTGCATTTTTTATTTTCCTGTGGAGAATTTCACTCCAAAGAAGTACAGGGGACAGGAGTCCCCCAAAAGGCAAAGCCAGGCAAAATTGCATCTCAGAATGGAATATAAATCAAATCATATAGATAATAGCAGCTCTCCAGTCTCATCTAAATAGTTAACCCCATATAGCTAGGGTCTGGAACTCTGAAGTGCTCTATTGCAGTGACCTGTAAGAAATAAGTCATCACACCTCAAACAAAGAGGCACGTCTACTCACATTGGCAACCTTTCTCCCAACTCAGATAACTACCGGAGTACCTAATGAAACATGGATATGATATCTAGCTTTGTTTGACAAAATGAAAACTTACAAGAGCATAACAGTCAATGCCATAGATGATTACTAACGCAATCTTCAAATAGAAATACACCGGTCACACTTTGTCCACTCGCAAAAATGAACAAAATTAAGTATGAAAAAAGTGCTTGCCAGAGAAATTGACATCCAAGGCATAATATTATTCTTTCCAAGTTGAAGTTCAAGTACCCAAAAATAACTGGTGGGTCAAGTAAAAGACTATGATCATTTAATCACCTTTAAACACTTGAACGAAGACCTTCTCCATTTGTCAATGTGCAAGATGTTTTCAAAACCTAACCAGTACGATGTGAACACAAGGCCTCATTTTTTTGGGTGCCTCTTCATGCACAGGATTCTACTGAACTTCAAAGAATTTTGAACCTAACAACTACCGTTTAATTTACAACTATAACAACTATAGTCCATGGAGTTGTACGCAAACTTCCAGCTCACATTATTCTTAAGGAAAACGAATAACTACTGAAGACAGTAAACCAAGAACGAGATTTGGCAAAGGAGCAACCATGACCCCATATCAGAAGAGTTAATACCTTTCACCCAGATAGGTGGTGCACCGGTTGCATTTGCAACAAGAAAAGACATCGCAATATCTTCACAATTCCTGGTGAATCCATTTCAGGATCAAAAGTTCCAGTTAAAGCATGGAAACTGAGCATCAGAAAAGGTAGAAAGAGTTGAAATATATTGTATTGAGTTGAAGAACCTGTTCTTGGTTGTAAATTCTCTAATCGATGCAGGCATCTCATTTGTGTAGAGTCTGAGATACTTTTTGTGGAAAAAGGCAGCCTTCGAGAGTACCATACTATATGTACCAGTCCACCAAACTGACCACCATCCACCATATGTGTAGTAATCCTTGTTTGCTTGCTGTAAGAAGATTAAGAAAGTGAAAAGCATTAGCAGGCTGACTCAGAAATTATCGTGGCAACTGCATGGTCTGTCAACGAATCAGAGGCTCAATAAAATAAATGATCACAAGCAGGACGAATTGGCAATTCAAAACTGAATTTCTGATAGAGTCAATAAGTATCCTGATTCTTTAAAGAGAGCTACACTGTCAAAACAGAGTTGTATTATACCACAAACCGAACAGAGCCAAACAATGAAACAGCCAATTGTGATAGAAAGGTTCCTTCAGAATAATCCATCAGGTTAGAATACGCCAAAGCTATATTCTCTGATGTGAATCCTAAAGGCAATTTAGATAGAAAACAGTAACACTTTAGCAATTCAGACTTCTAAAGGAAGGATAATTTGAGAAATATGTCCAGATTTAAAGCAACTAGAACCAGGCTGAACTGCCGGTGAGAACTCCAACAAGTTACAAGCTGCCTCAAAAGTAAATTAAAAGCAGAAAAGGCATACCGATTTGTCTACCCAGTGGGCGCGAGGCACAAACCCCACCATTGCATCTGGGGCACTTCGCCAAACAGTAAAAGCAAACTCCACAGAAGAGCAAGGAAATATAACATCATCGTCAATTGAGAAAACAGCATCTGTTTTCAAATTGGGAATTTCTTTGAACCTGTTGTTCAAACTGTCTTCCTTGTTGATATCAAATGCCAATTCAACTTGCCTAGCACTGCCTCTAGATTTTTGCTCCACAATATGGTTTAGCAATTTAACAAGAGAATCTGATGGAGGGTTGGGCTCACTCCACACAATATGAATAGAATCAAGCCCCCCGCACGATGCATAATGAGAAATTGATTGCTTTAACAGATCATATCTCTTCCAAGTATTCATCACAATAGCATATCCTTTCCTGTGTAAGAAAAGAAAAAAGAATCCAGCATAAGCACATAACCGATGAGACACCCGATAGAAAACACAGCATCAAGCTCTGCACTCTAGGACATTTGATCCTAGACTTCAATTTTTCCACCAGGAAATCAATTTTCTGGAACACACTTATATCACAAACTATATCTAAACGGAGTTCCCCCACAGATACAATAAAAGAAACAACAAGTACACACAAACACAACACCAGACACAATAAAAGAAACAACAAGTACACACAAACACTTCCTATTTCAAACTCCGCTGTTTCCATTTGGAAGAAACGAACAGCAAAAGCAATTCAAATGGTAGGTAAGGTTAATCATGAAGGGAGGAGCAAAAAAAGAGAAGCGAGCAACACTAGTTCAATAAATTAATTACCCGAAATAATTTCGCCTACCTGCCGCGCAAGCTAGTGTTATTTGCACAAAAACCTGTTCAGGACAAAGTCTTACCAAATCTATAAAGCATGTATAGTGGAATACAGGAAATTACTACCCTGGTTCATATCTCACCTTAAGATTTGAGTAAGGAAAATCTTAACTCCTAACCAAAAATATTAATAAACTAAAGCAACAACCCTAGATTTGTGGAACCCAAAAGTTTCCTATCTCCAGTTTTTTTTTGCTTTTCTACTTTCCAAAAGAAAACAAACCAATCCATCCATGATCTTCAAAACTTTCCTAATTCGTTCCATATAAAAAGAGAGCATACTTATTTTTCTTATAAACAAAGCGGGATTTAAACTCACTCACCCAGGAGGCGCGACCTGATCGATAGAGTCAGCGTAATTAGTCCATCCCATGAAGTCGGAGGCGCGGCCGGCGAGGGCGAGCAGGGTGAACCCGATGCAACAGCCGAGGAGCAGCTTGATCTTCGCCGATTTGACGGCCATCACCGCCGCCTGCTTGAATCGCTGCACTCCCCGACGGTGGCTCGCCAGCAAGCTCCCCCTCATCAGCGCCAGCTTGGCTCCTCCTCCTCCTCCTCCTCCTCCACTCCTCAATCTCTTAATTTTTCCAACTACCGTTAAACCGTTACTTTTTTTAGCCGTTACTAGTTCTGCTCTCACTCGAGCAACACTAGTAACTCGG
Organism: Turnera subulata; assembly: GCA_028386065.3. Classification (NCBI taxonomy): domain Eukaryota; kingdom Viridiplantae; phylum Streptophyta; class Magnoliopsida; order Malpighiales; family Passifloraceae; genus Turnera; species Turnera subulata. The sequence continues at coordinate 34,763 of JAKUCV010005479.1, read as the reverse complement.
TAGCACTAACTCGCCAGGCCGATCCAGCCCGACTCACCACCGCCCCAGGGGGGTCTCACAGAAACTCAGTCCTCGACTAACACAGAGACTTAGTGTACACGTGGCGCGAGATTACTGGCGCGTCGGTGGACTTCGATTTCTCGTTGGCATGTATAAAATGTGGTTTTCTTACTTCGAGGCTTTCGATGTTTTTATTTACTGCATTGGCTGGTCGGAGAGAGAGGATGTGGTTGGTTGGTTTGGTTTGCTTGAGAGGAGAAAAATGAAATGAGACGGGAAAAGAGAGACGGGGAGAAGAGGGCGAGGTGTGGTGTTGACACGTGGAGTTTGAAATTATCAGATTCGTATTTAGCCGTTGGATTGGGAGAGGACGTCATTGTTTCGCGAATGGGGAAAGATTCTTGTCCTTAACGAAGACCTACAAGTCTAAAACTGGTTTAGATATTTTGCTTGTTTCAACTTTTCTGGACGCCGGCGAAAAGAAAATGATGGGAGAATTATGGGCTTGTAAAAAGTTCAGAATAATATTTCAACCGCGAGAATGTTTGTTCATAATGAGTTTTTTGTGATTTTCCATTGGATATCCTGAGCTTTTTCCCCAACTAATTTGTATTCGACCCGGTTTGCGTACGAGGATTATGGTGGGTGAGTCTCTAAATAAGAATTTTCAGCATACATTTGAACTCGAGATATCGCTCAAGCAAAACTAAATAGCTTACCATTTGGATCAACACTGCATTGTTCATAAACGATTTTTTCTCAGGAAAGAGTGGACTGAGGTAGAGGTGGTAGTTACAGTGCACCATGGATCTGCAACTTTGCGTATCCAGAATTATGGTACATTTTATTTTTATCAAATCAGTTTAGATTAATTGAATGAATCGTGTGGGGAATATCCGATCAAAAAAATTAAAGTCGTGTGGGGAATATTTTTATGAGGCGGAACTTACAGAAAAAGGTAGAGGATAGAGATATAATCTTGGGCCGAACAGCCAATATCGGCAAGTAAACATAATCTAAACCTGAAATTAGTTGAAAGACCTTGTGCAGTGGGCTACTAGCCTATTTGTGATGGACTACATGATGGGCTGCTTATGATGGACCAAGCTATTACTTACAAGTTACAGCTCTTAACTTCTACATTAAGGTTATAAGGAAATACATTACCCAACCCAGCAACCCTCTCTGATCCGCGATCACGGTCAATTATACAGTTAAGTGATTCTATTCATTGCTCGATCCACGAATGAATTTTTTCTCTTTGGGCCTACGTGACATGGCTGGCTGGCTTTGCAGGGATTTTACTAAATGTTCATCATCCAGAGACACACAAATTCGTACGTCGTCAGAGAGTATCCCTACACGGCTACACTGCTTCTATTATCATTCCAGGTTTCAAAATCTACAATTGGAGGGAGTAATTGGCAAGTACGCATTCAAGGACTGAAATAGGCCATTACCTTTTCTCTCAATGGTGGGTGTGTAAGGGGGGTTATGGACATTGATGCAATTGACCACCCAAATCCGCCACTTGATGACCTTGTTATTAAACCCTCATCTGTGTAGGAGAAGAGACATTAAAAACTTTACCGACATTCTTATTGGGGGACTCACCCACAATACCCAAGTGCGCGACGCAGATAGAATCTGAATTAGTCGGGGCAAAGCTCTGAAAACCGGTGGGGAATAAAAAAAAACTTCACCGGTATTGAATCTATTGATAGTCGAATCTCCCACGAGGGAAATGTGTGGAGTGGGGACATCATACTCACACGTAGGCAGTGCAATTTCATTTTGCAATTCCCCTCCAATTTTTTAGAATAATACGCCTTGCCATTTTCACGAACCCATTTTGTTTTCTACACATTGTCAGTCTTTTCCACAGACCAAAAGTCCAAGAGAATCACTCCACGTAATCGTACCAACTCTGACAGCAAAATGTTCCAACTATTATTGATTGTCACAGGAGCAGAATTTTTGGTTTGACAGTTTGGCTCTCCTTAGGCAGCACCAGAACCAGCCACATATTACCTTGTTCCAAGTTCTTTGTATCCAAACAGCAGACATGAATATCACGAGACTAATTATGCTGCTCGGGCGGTGGAAGTCGGTTACACGTGGATTTTATTTTCTACCTCCAAGTCTACCTCATAGTATGCCGTAGATATCTTAGAGGAAGGGACCAATAATGGAACTGCATTGTAAGGAAGTACATTACACCCATCCGTCGAGGAGAGTTTTTCTCGTGGAGGGTTGAAGGAAGTAAAATGAACAGTGACAAATGGCAATCCATCTAGTATTTAACTGCAAATAATGGAACTTAATTGCAACAAATTTTGAAACTCGACAATGATTTTTATCTCATTAAGGAACACTGATTTTCTCTATTTGAAAAATTAACTCCAAACATTACTTGAGCATCAAATACCAAACTGTTCGAAGTTGAACCAACCACGAGGAGTATTGACTATGGGGAAGAAACTTGAACAGGTAGCGATGGCTCCATTTTGCCCAGTGTCATTGATTAAATTTGGAGGATGTTACAAAAGGGGGGAAGAAAAAAGATAGAGATCATATTGGAAAAATGGGCCGGTTTGGAACATCATGATGACAATGTATATGATTTCCAGCAAGGGAATTGCTCACCGGCCCCAGGTCTTTCTTTTAGGCGATGTCCCATTACAGTCAGGAAGTGATTTTTATGACCCTGCCTAAGGAAATAAAAGGGGGAAAATGTACCATTTATTTCATTAACTTGTATTTTCTTAGAGTATCAAGACTGACCATTCCTAAAAAGAGAAAATTCAAGACTGACAATTGTTAGTTTAAATATTTTAGTTAATGCACTAATATTTTATTAGGAATGTAATAATTTGTTGTGATCGACCAATCATATAAGATACACAGTAAAATTGTAATCGTATAACCATTCTACGATACCAATGAGTCTTAAACTTAAATGGTAGACAGTCTTATGTTAAGATACACGATCGTATAACTATTAACTAGTTTACTATACCAATGAGTTGTTGTGTTCCAGCCCCAGATTCCCATTTGGTTTTGGTTTACAATACAAATAAATTATTTTTTAAGACAATCTTTTTTCTTCCGTTCTAGGATAATGGAATATTTAGTTTCAAGCTAAGCATCTCCTTTTTTAGCTAGCTAATCTGTTGTTGCCGTTTGTGGCGCCATATTTCTAAATATTGATATGTTGGTAATAGACTTTATAGAGACTGAGTTGTTAATAATAACAAGAAAATGTTATGCTGAATAGTAAATAAGTCAACTTAAGAATTGCTACTATTATTGCATGTGACTTTTAGGTACAACGGATACACACAACTGGCAGAAATTTAAAACAAACTGGACTCTCTTCATCCTTTTCACAAATCAACGGCTACAGATACAACGATCACAATTGATCATTTCACTTCTTGAAAGGAATGGCTCTGATGACAACCACGTGGTAAAGAGCTGCAAGTGCTGCTCCAATGAATGGGCCGACCCAGAAAATCCACTGCACAAATTAAATGTTTTGTATTAGTCAGATACTCAGATTCAAGTGGAACACTGGCACAGGAAATCATCAAATTATAAAAAAATAAAAGGGAATTAGTGCAAAAATTGAATACTTACATGATCATCCCAGGCCTTGTCTTCGTTGTAGATGATTGCTGCACCAAGACTACGAGCAGGGTTGATGCCAGTTCCAGTAATTGGGATTGTTGCCAAGTGCACCAAGAACACTGCGAACCCAATTGGCAGAGGTGCCAAAATCTGACCAAACATTTTTCAACCATCATCAAATACAGCTCCAAATTAAGAGAATTATACCCACACTAAAGGGCAATTAATTAATTGCAAGACCAATAAGTAAAAAAGGCAAACAAGAATCACAGATAACTTACAGGGACATGGGAGTCTCTGGCGCTACGTTTGGCATCAGTGGCGGAGAAGACAGTGTAGACAAGAACAAAAGTACCAACAATCTCAGCCCCAAGACCATCACCCTTCGTGTAACCTGAGTTCACTACATTGGCACCACCGCCCAGCATCTGGTACTTGGTCTTCCCCATAAACCCTTTGACAACACCAGCACCACAAATGGCACCAAGGCACTGCATAACCATGTAGAACAGAGCCCTAGTCAAGGACAGCTTCCTCGCCAAGAACAACCCAAATGTCACCGCTGGGTTTATGTGTCCTCCTGTAATAATTCATACCATATATAAGGCTACCATACATTACCACTCTATACCCTACTTCAAACTAAACATATATAAAAGCAATGAAACGTTACAAGAGCTAAAAACTGACCTGAAATGCCAGCAGTACAGTAAACGAGAGCGAAGATCATGCCACCAAAGGCCCAGGCAATCCCCTGAATACCAACTGTTGTGCACTTGGTGTTATCCTTTACCACCCCCATCACCGTCAAAACACTTATATACAAGAACAGGAAGGTGGCTATAAACTCTGCAATTCCGGCCCTGTAAAATGACCAAGAAGTCAGCTCCCCGGCCTCGAAGAGTGGAGCTGGGGGTGGCTCCTTGTAGTCCTTGTCATCTTGGCTCTGCGCAGACGTCCCAATGGGCTGCCTCTCGGTGAACTTGTTAGCTCCCAATCTAACATCTTCTTCCTTGCCCTCCATTGCTTAGTGTTTTCCTTGGCTAAAAAACGGGAGAGAAATGACGAAGGGAATATTTAGACTCACTTTTGCTCTATACCGTTTGGTTTGTTTGGTGAGAGTGAGGTGTCATGATGATGGGTTATATAGAGAGAGGCATAAGGGGTTAATGAGTTTATTCAAGACTACTATTCTGGGTAGATTAGATGTAAGACATCAAATTAATTGTATAGGTAATCGAAATTAGCATGTTTTGTACTCCTGAAAATAGCTGATAATCTGATAATCACCAATTGAGGTTGGTTCAAGTGGTAAGCGACTTGTTCCGCTTAAGCAAGGACTCGAACTAAAAAACCTCATTTCGGAGACTCACCCACCATTATCTAGGTGCGCCACCGGAGTCGAGGTGGATTTAGTCTGATGCTTTTAATGTCCTTAAAGGTGGACTGGCCCGGGATACCAGGAGGAAACCAAAAAAAAGAAAATAGCTGATAATCTGATCGATCCGCAATGTCATTTTTTTTTTTGAAAAAACAATGTCATATTTTTGTGTAAACAGGGCCATACAGCAACCATTGTTTTTTTTTTGTTCTCTAGAGTGCTTGATATTATGGTAGAACCTTTAAAAACATGTCATACACTTAATTCGTAAAACGGATAAATTATACTGGCCACTAACTAGCTAGACCAACCTTCCAAAATAAGTTATTGTTATTTTTAATCTTAATTTTCTTACAGAATAAATTTTCGAGCTTCAATTGCAACAACATAGTTTCCTGGAACACACACCCCCTTACCGACAAGAAAAAAGAAGAAGAAGGAAAAGAACCAATATTTGTGTGGCAATTGTTTCCAGTCCAAAAAAATATCAATCTTAGATCTCGTAAAACTTGTCCTTGCGCATGTCATTAGGGTGGGCATAAGCACAATTGTGGCCACACAAAATTTCCAATGGCTTTTATTGAATGGGCGGTTGCTAGCTATTTAGTCCAATTTTGTATTATAGGGATTTAGTCTTTGCTAGCCCAATAGTAGTATTAATTACTTTCCCCGACTGAAAATTTGTTCGCGGGACGAATAGTTGTTGGATACGTGTTATATCAAACGTTCTGATGTTACATTCAAACTCTTAAGTTTTTTTTTTTATTGGAACATTCAAACTCTTAATTAAGCTGTCCGTTAATTAATAAATTGAGGATAGAATGAAGAACGGGGCCGCACATCATTATCAGAAGAAACATGACTGCTTGAGAAGAAAGAAAAAGAGGCTGGATGAGAATGATGATAGGCTAAGTAGGCTCTTATTATGATTCAATTATATTTTGTGATCACATCATCTGAATTTTTAAATTTACAACTATATCTTGCATATCCTTAATTAATGAAAACTATTCCATCAAATGCTAGGTTCATTTTGTGTTATTTCAACCAAAGACGAAGAGCATTTTTTTCTGACAGTAAAAATCACAAAATTAACTTGTAGTTGGAAAATTATACAGAATCTGAAGAAAATCACGAATGATAAGCATCAATGGACAAAAATCCAAGACCAGCCTCCAGCTCCACATGTTAAGTTTCAATGGCCAAAAACATACCCTACCAAAAAGTCCCACGACATGACTAGAATTGGAGAGAATGGAGAAACGCCATAAGATCCTATTGCTGGAACATTTGACCCATTTTTGATCTGCACCTTTATTCCACGTGCTTCAAGTCCTGGGAAGATAAATTGGAAATCAAGTGCTATGAACTTAAAAGAGGTTTAATATTGGGGCCGGCCAGCTTGGTACGTAGAGGACATCCCATCAAATTATTTGATCTCCTCAATGATCATCTTCTACCTGTAAAAGTATTTTTGCCAGAGCGAACTGATGGAGCAATAACCACAGTGGATTAGTATAGTCGCTTACTTGATGCAATAGTTTTTAATGTTATCCTTGGCTGCCAGTAGCCCCGATACAGCTAGGTTCACAACTAAAAGCTGCTAACCTACTCATAAAATAAGTAGAGAAAATGTTAATTTAGATGATTAGGATAATCATGTTCCACGAATCCGCCATTATCACATATATCATCCATGTATACCAAATTGCCAGCTCGTCAGTTTCTCTGCTTCTTTACAAGGATAATCATTGCCTACATCCGAATAGGAGGGGGGAAAAAAATGGATGAAGAAAAGGAGGAATATCAAAAGGGAAAGGATTAACAATAGACAAGAAATGACGAAACTATTGTTCTTTATACTCATTAATAAACAACAAAAAGGATAAGCCACCCATTGATGTCACGAGGAGCCGACACTCCATTCATTGTTTTCCTTACAACGGTCGGCCAAATATATGAATTACACAAGTAGTAGTCAATACCTAATTAATACCAACAATACATTGAGGAGTGTTTAAACGATAGAAAAACGTATTGTACACTTTCGACACTAGACGAACAAAGAATTTCTGAAATTATTCCATCTTCTCTCATAATCAGATTAGCAGTGATAAATTAAGAAGTGAGAAAAAAGACATCAGCTCATTACAATGTTGTTATTGTTTTATGGGTTTGATTCGTTTGATCCATCTCAGTAACTTTTTAAAAACAACACTCCACCAAGCACACAATTAAGGCATTGGAAAGCAACTACAACACCAAATAATCCCACAATCTATATGCTACTCTAAAATTAGAATAGTTTCTTCCTCAACAGTTTACTAATCCAATTCCAATTTTTCCATGGCAAACAAAACCTTGACTCGTGGCCACCCTCTCCATTATTGAAACCTGGGCGGTGGTTTCATGCTATCATCAACACTATCATTGTTTACATGTGTGGCCATCCTTGTGCCAACTAGGAAACACACTATTACTCGATGTCGTTTTTACCAAACACCAGAGGCTCAGGGGTCGGGGCGGGGGCATTTGGGGTTTTAATGAAGTCTTTTTCTAACAAGGAACCAAAGAGAACTCCAGAAAATGATTGGTCGGTCGCACTATATGTCACGAATTTCAATAAAAAACACTGATCAAGCCCCACTACCTCTCTATATAACCCACCATTACAAAACCACTCATCATTCTCACTACAAACCAAACGGTCTATAGTCTAACTACTATTCCCTTTTGTCACTTCTCTCCCGTTTTTTTTTTTGAGGTAAAGAAGGAAGTTCAAGCAATGGAGGGCAAGGAAGAAGATGTTAGACTTGGAGCTAACAAGTTCACCGAGAGGCAGCCTATTGGCACGGCTGCACAGAGCCAAGATGACAAGGACTACAAGGAGCCACCGCCAGCTCCACTCTTCGAGGCCGGCGAGCTGACTTCTTGGTCATTTTACAGGGCCGGAATTGCAGAGTTTATAGCCACCTTCCTGTTCTTGTATATAAGTGTTTTGACGGTGATGGGGGTGGTAAAGGACAAAACCAAGTGCACGACTGTTGGTATTCAAGGGATTGCTTGGGCCTTTGGTGGCATGATCTTCGCTCTCGTTTACTGTACTGCTGGCATTTCAGGTCAGTTTCTAGCTATTATAACATTTCTTCGGTTTTATATATGTTTTTGTAGTGGGGTTTAGAGTACTAATATATGGAGGTCTTATATGTATGGTATGAATTATTACAGGAGGACACATAAACCCAGCGGTGACATTTGGGTTGTTCTTGGCGAGGAAGCTGTCCTTGACTAGGGCTCTGTTCTACATGGTTATGCAGTGCCTTGGTGCCATTTGTGGTGCTGGTGTTGTCAAAGGGTTTATGGGGAAGACCAAGTACCAGATGTTGGGCGGTGGTGCCAATGTAGTGAACTCAGGTTACACAAAGGGTGATGGTCTTGGGGCTGAGATTGTCGGTACTTTTGTTCTTGTCTACACTGTCTTCTCTGCCACCGATGCCAAACGTAGCGCCAGAGACTCCCATGTTCCTGTAAGTTCTCTGTGATTCTTGTTTGCCTTTTTACTTATTGGTCTTGCAATTGATTAATTGCCCTTTAGTGGGTGTAATTCTCTTACTTTGGAGCTGTATTTGATGATGGTTGAAAATGTTTGGTCAGATTTTGGCACCTCTGCCAATTGGGTTCGCAGTGTTCTTGGTGCACTTGGCAACAATCCCAATTACTGGAACTGGCATCAACCCTGCTCGTAGTCTTGGTGCAGCAATCATCTACAACGAAGACAAGGCCTGGGATGATCATGTAAGTATTCAATTTTTACACTAATTCCCTTTTATTTTCTTATAATTTGATGATCCCCTGTGCCAGTGTTCCACTTGAATCTGACTAATACAAAACATTTAATTTGTGCAGTGGATTTTCTGGGTCGGCCCATTCATTGGAGCAGCACTTGCAGCCATTTACCACGTGGTTGTGATCAGAGCCATTCCTTTCAAGAAGTGAAATGATCAACTATGATTTATTGTATCCATGGCCGTTTGATTGTGAAAACATGAAGAAAATCCAGTTTGTTCGAGATTTCTGTTTGCCAGTTGTGTGTATCCATCCATTGTACCTAAAAGTCACATGCAATAATAGTAGCATGTTCCCTTTGCAAAGCTTCTTTTTCTCTTAAAAAATGCCAAACAATTCCAAGCACATTTAAATAATTGTATCATGGTTCTTCCAGGCCTCTCCTTTCTGGTATTTTTTTCTCTGTTGGGGAGAGGTTTGCTGATGGGCCCATTGTAATTATCCTGGGATGTGTATTATTGGACACGTGTATGGCAATGAATTGTGGTGTCTTTTTCATCTTAATTATGGACCAAACCTACCCATTATTCAACGAATGCCAAACCTACTCCAGTTTATATTCTACTTCTAAATCCTTACTATTCGACTGGTGGCGATTTGTCATTTTCTAGGACAATGTAAGCGGGTTTCGGTAGCCAAAAGCCATATTGATGTTACGGCTCACCTTGCTTTCTTATCTCTATACTGACATCAAAAACAATAGTTTATTTGGGTTTCTCTAACCATGACAGAGGCAACAACAATTATAATATGAGGATATTCGTAAGAGATAAGAGAGGATATCCTCATGAGATAAGGCTGATTTAATTGTGGGTCACTGGAGTAAAGTTTAATTAGATGGGTTTGGCATTTTAGTAAGAATGGGATAAGATTAGGCATGATGATTGATGATGATGAATGATTTGATTGCTAAAAAATAAGATAATGATGCATCAAGGAGCTCTAGGCCCAGGAAAGCACAACCCCGGAAGGTGGACCAAGAACGATCATCTTCCAATTCAGGCTCAAATCAAACAATGGCTCTGATAAAAACTTGCACATTCTCAAGCACGAAATCCCCTTCTTTTTTTTTTGTTCCGAAAGATAGTACTGGGATTAATAAATCAAACTAGGTACATCGACTCACATGATGTTTCCCCTGGAAACCGGAATCGTTTAGGAGGGTTGGCCTAACAATATCAGGAGGGTTTACAAAGGAAGTATAGCCTAGAGGAAGATCAAGAGCTAGACGGGCTAGTGCGTCTGCACTAGTGTTCGCCTCCCTGAACACAAAAGCGAGATGGACACACCAGTCTCGTTCCATCCAATGTCGAATCTCCCACACGAGTCCATCTTTGGCCGCCATAGATTGATTGGTTGGCTTGATCCAATCTAGAGCTGCTGCACAATCTGTTTCAATGATAACATGTGAGTAGCCCCGGTGCCAAGCATCACGAAATCCAAAAAGAATTCCCCAAAGCTCCGCTGTGATCGCCGTACAGGTTCCCAAATTAACAGCAAATCCAGTTATCCATCGCCCCTGATCATGCCTCGCAACGCCTGCTGCAGCTGCCCTGCCATAGATATCAATTGCTGCACCATTTACATTATATTTGATCCAATCACTAATCGGAGGTGACCATTAAATCCGGGGCCGGGTTACGGCACCCTGTGTACCCTGGATAACCTGAGCGGATACCCAGCCTTGTTTAAACTCGGCTGCACAGTGCAAAATAGCACGGATTGGGGAAGTGCTCTCCAGTTCCTCCTCCCCAAAGACGAGCTTATTTCGCCAATTCCACAGCTTCCAGCAAGTTGTGGCGAAGATCCAATTCCAGTTTTCCCTCCCGAAAGCTTCCATTTCAGCCCCCAAATTGTCAAACAGCCACTCTTTTAGCTCCTTATGGAAAAAGCACCCTGCTTCAATCTTATCGAGCATGAGGGCCAGCCACATATCCTGTGCTAAAACACAATCTCGCACAACATGCAAACAGTCCTCTTCCTCAACGCCACATCGGGGGCAGAGAGGTGATGCCGTCAAGTGGCGATGCGTTCTCATTGTATTAGTAAGTAGCTTGCCATTGCCCAGGAGCCAAAGAAAGGAGGCTATCCTCAAAGGACCTTGGAATTTCCAAATTCGGTCCCAAAGCCTACAAGGAGAAGGCGAAGGACTTACCAGGTGAGTGTAAGCTGATGTAGTGGTGAAATTACCCTTTTGTTCAGCAAACCATCTCAGTTTATCTTCTTCTGCCTCTGGTCTTGGTGGTATGAATGCCCACAACTTGAGATGGATCTCGGTGGGCAGAAATCGGTGAAGGATGTCCCAATTCCGCTGCCCATCAGGAAGGACAAAGGCGGCCACCGTGGAATGAAGCAGAGCGGTAGGAATCGGATGTGTCGTGGACTCCATGAGACGCACTCCCTGATCCAGCCACACATCAGACCAAAAGTTTACTCGTTGCCCATCTCCAATAGCCCACCCAACTGACTCTAAAAATGATGGCCATATGTCACACATAGCTCGCCACAGATTGGATCCATTTTTTTCTCAACCCCTGATGGGATAGGATCCTCCGACTTCACATATTTGGTCCTTAAGACCGTAACCCATAGGGCGTTTGGTGAAGTAAGGAATCTCCAGGCCATCTTCATTACTAGTGCATCATTAACTAGTCGCATAGGCCTGAGGCCAATCCCTCCGCATTTTCGTGGTTCGCACAGTTGCTCCCAGTTAATTAGGTGGATCTTATGCTTATCCTCAGTCCCGCCCCATACAAATTGTCTTGCTAGCCTGTCGATGTGATCACAAATTGCTCTGGGGAGCCGGCATGTCTGCATGGTGTAAATGGGCAGCGCCGCTATTACCGCTTTGGTAAGAGTAATGCGCCCCGCCAACGACAAGTGCTTCGCCTACCATCCATTAAGTCGCTGTTGAACCCTTTCCACTAATGGCATGAAAGTTTTTTTAGTTACTCTCCCGTGCAGTACTGGGACACTGAGATACTTCTTAAGATCCTTGGTGAGTTGAAAACCCGATGCGGCACTTAGTTTTCTCGCTCGATGAGGAGGAATATTCGGGGAAATGAAAATGCGCGTCTTTGCCTTGCTTACTTTCTGGCCTGACCAACAGCAAAATGAGTCCAAACATTCCGTGACAATCTTGACCTGATCCATAGTGGCTTGTGCAAAGAGAACCAGATCATCGGCGAAGAAGACATGTGAAAGCTTTGGGCCACCCCGACTTAGCTCGATCGGCTTCCACTTCCCATTCTCGACAGTCTTCTGGATTAGATGTCCTAGACGCTCCATGCAAAGTACAAAAAGGTAGGGGGAGAGGGGATCCCCCTGCCTAATCCCCCTGCTTGCTTGAAAGAAGTTTGAGCATTGCCCATGCCAATTCACTCTCAATCTCGTTGTGGATACACACTTCATTGTGATGTCAATAAATTTGGAGGGGAGGCTGATGTCAATCAAGGTCTCCTGAATAAATTCCCAGCTAAGCCGATCATATGCCTTCTCTAAATCCACCTTTATAGCCATTAGTCCAGACTCACCTTTCTTCCTTCTCATTGTATGTACGACCTCCTGGACCAAAACAATATTATCAGTGATTTGTCTTCTCGGCACAAAGCTGCATTGGGTAGGAGCTACCAGAGTATCAAGGAGAGGTTTGAGTCGGTTAACCAAAATCTTGAAAATGATCTTGTAGGACATATTGCACAGGCCAATTGGCCGAAATTGATGTATGGTGGATGGGTTGGGCACCTTCGGGAGCAAAGTAATAGTGGTTTCATTTAACTCTGGATCCCAAAATCCCTCCTGGAATATTCTTTTTGCTAGCAGCAGTAAAATGGTACCTATAGTTTCCCATTGGGATTGATAAAAAAGCGCATGAATGCCATCGGGACCGGGTGCCTTAAGTCCCCCCATTTGAAACAGCCCATCTTTTACTTCATGCAATGAAATCGGGGCATCCAATGAATGTAGGCTGTGAGTGGGACAAGTTAGGAAGTGGCCAGTAGGGGCACCTCTGTTAGCACCCCTCGCTTCTGCTGTGTACAGAAGTTGGAAATGATTGGCAGCAAGTGCTCTCAGCTCATTTGGGTTCTCAACCCAACTGCCCATGTCATTCTTCAGCTTTATAACTCTGTTGCTTCTTTTACGGATTACAGTGGATGCATGGAAATAAGACGTATTTCGGTCGCCGGCTGCAATCCATTGGTTTTGGGCCCTTTGTGCCCAAAGAAATTCCTCCTCAAGTAGAACACTATCTAACTCCAGTCTCAGCTCCAGTTCTAGTTCTTGTAAAAATTGTGAGTACTTGGTTTCCAGATATTTTTGGATCCCTGCAATCCTGGCTAGTAGTTGTCTTTTTCGTCTGTGAATGTTGCAATCTGTCTCGCCCTGCCAAGACTCATCGACTATGCGCTTGAAATCAGGATGAAGTAACCAACTAGCCTGAAATCTGAAGGGCTTCACTTGAGTACTGTCGTCTATATCTCTTGCCAAATATATAAGGAGGGGCCTGAGATCCGAACATATCCTTGGAAGGTGAATCACTGAGGTATCGGGGAAATCCCTGAGCCAGCTATTGTTACATAAAGCCCTATCTAATCTTGCTTGTTTTCTTCCTTGAGACCAAGTAAACTTTGCCCCTGAGAATTCAAGATCCACCAGTTGACAGTTTTCCATACACAGCTGGAAGGATTTGTTCCCAACGCCATTCCGACCAAATCTGTCAGTGCGCTCCTCACCCTTCAAGATGGCATTAAAATCTCCAAGTAAGATCCAAGGCTCCGAAATTTGAGGGCTTAAACTCTCCAGGTTCTGCCATAGATATTTCCTCCATTTCTCTCGTGGGCTCCCATAAATTGCAGTGAGAAAGAAGTAGTGATTACCCACTATCATTCGTAGATGGGTGAATTGTGTGTGAGTAAAGTAAACCTCCACTGATATCACATTCTCGTCCCATAGTACCCAGATGCCTCCGGCAAACCCTTGTGCATCCGATCTATGAGAATTCGGGAATCCCAATTTCCTGATTATTCTTACTGCCGTAGCGCCACTAATACGAGGCTCTACTATGATGGTAAGTATAGGCTTAAACTTGCGTTTCAGTTCTTTCATCATCCTTACGAATTTGGGTTTGGCAGCACCCTGACAATTCCATGAGAGGACAGGTAACATAAAGGATTGGATGAGAGGAAATGACACCAGGTTTTAACAACCTAGTGCCATAATGGCATCATCACTCTGGGCTTCACCCATATTCACATCTGTTACTAATTGCAACGGGTCTTCCACCTCCTCCATGGCTTCGATATTGTCATCATCTCGGCTCACCGGAGTATTGGTGTATGGGCTATTGGATGTAGTTGGTAATGCTGGGGGGATGTCAGGGGGTTTCGGGGCTTCCCCTTCAGTCATAATTCTTAGGCGAATGGTAGTGTTCATCGATTTGGTGACTGTAGGTTCCAGGGCAAAAATCTGTTGATGGTCAGATTCCGCAAAGGAAACTACGGTGTGTTTAGGTTGAGTTGGTTTCTGGGATGGGAGTGGTTTGCTGGGATGACCAGCGCTTGACTGCAGTGGTTGCTTTGAAGAAGAAGCTTGGTTGGTGTCAGGATGTGTTGTGCCTGTTGGGAGCAATACAGTCTGGGGGGTGTTTGTAATGTTGTTCAGTGGGGTTCGAGTTGTGGTATTCTGGGTTTTTTGTGCAGCATAAGTTTTCTTCTGGGCCCCCTTGGCCTTCTTTACTTGTTGCTTATGTGTCTTGGTTGTTTGGGCATTAACAAGTAGTGCTTGAAAATTTAGTTGTGACTGGGAATTGAGCTGTGGGTTGGGCGGGGTATGGACTTCGGTTTCAGTTTGATTTAAGATCGAGAATTTGTTGTTTGAACTAGCTGTGAAGTGTACTAGTAGGATACCTGAATGGGAGCCAGGGTTGGTTTTCCTCAAGATTCTTCTAGCTCTGGGCGGCACAACCATCCAATCGCCAACCTTTGGATTTCGACCCTCCTATTTGGGTTCGCCCTCATCATTCCTTTCTTCGTTACCGGGGGCCTCCGATGCAGGGGGGACATTCACCTCTACGGGTCCTCTATTTGTAGCAGCACTCGGACACATCCCGAGGGAGTGATCAGTTCTGCCGCAGCTGAAGCAAATTTGAGGTAAACCCTCATAGACAACCTTGAACTCCTCTGCGTCTACCCGAATGGTCCCTTGTAATGGCTTGGTGAGGTCGACCACCACTGCGAGTTTGGCAAACTGGCCTCTTTCCATCTTCAGAGTATGCTCATCCGCCTTGACCGTTTGGCCCACCATATCCCCCAAACCATACAGGATACTTGGATGGTACCAGTCCACCGGGATCCCTGGAAATCTGACCCAGACGGTTGCCCTCTCGATAACGCCCGTCGCAGCACGGAAGCAGGGCGTCCAGGGCTGCACAGAAAGGGCATGCCCAAAAATGGACCACGGCCCGTCAAGCATAGCATGGAACATGTCTGCCTTGTTCAAGAACCTCACTATAAAGAAGTTCTGTTCAAGATCAATGAGCCTAATTGGCCCATGCGGCTTCTATAATTGCTGGATCTTGGTTTTGAGCACTTTGTATCCGATGGGCTTCCCAATAAGTTTGATTATTATTGCGTTCTCCCATGGTTTCCTTAGTTTGGATTTGAAGGCTTCGCTAAGCTTCATGATCGGACCGTCATCATCACGGAAAATCACAATATCACCCTCCTCCACTTCCGGTGGCTCTTCATCCTCCCACTGCTCATCTGAACTCTCTTCCGGCGTTCCTGTCTTGAGTTTGGCCTTGTAAGACATGGGGTTGTCCTCCCACGAGGTATCCCTTGAGGATTCTGTCCCCTCTCTTCCATTTTTCTTCCTGACCTTCTTGACGCTTCTTTCCTCCTCCCGGTGGTCGGTGTCTCCTCCAGGAGGGGCCGGCGAAGGTTCCGGCCGTTTAGAGTCTGGGGATGAAAACATGAACAGTAAATTAAAAAGAGGTCAGAGCGATATCTTTTTTTTTTTTTTTAGTGCAAGCAATATGTTGCACAGTTTATATTACGAAATCCCCTTCTTTATAGCGAATTAGAGTATTCCCAGTTCTTTACAACAAAAAGGCTTCCCAGAAGTTCGAAAAGTCGGAACTCATAAATATTTTTACAATCAGGAGGAGCTGGTGATGCCAATTGAAGGTAGCCCCCAATCTATTATGCTAAGTCATACTCATTAGCATATTGCTTTCCTTTTACTGTTTTGCTGTTATGAACACGGGCTTGGATATTAAAAGTGCTAGTGGACTTGCGGTTTACAAAGCCCAAAGTGAAGAATAAACCATTGAAGCTTCTAATTCTGAAGCTCAAGCTGTAGCAACACGACTTTTAGGAGGAGTAATAAGGCGAGGCATACTTCTAAAAAGTTGCAGGATTATATCGTGGAATAGTCCAACATAGTGAGCAAACATGGGAAAGACAACTATATAAACAGGAGCAAAGCAAACGTAGGGGTTATGGATTTGGTTATAGAAGATTCTCAACCCTCTCACCTCCATGTTATTTCCTTCTAGTATTTTCTTTTAGTTATTAGTCCTGTAGTCTACTCTTTTCCAGAATTGAAACAAGGAATACTTCCTTTGGATTTATCATTATCTTATTGATTTAGCTTCATTACAATGGTGCTTTCATTGTCTCTCTGCTACCATGGCGGAGAGCACTCGTTACACGATTTTGGAGGAATCTGTGAAAGCTCTTCATGAATCACATACGCAGCTGTGTAAGGATGTGTCGGATATCAAAGAGCTGCTCGAGCAAGTTGCAGAAAAATTATCGTCGTTTTCCATACCAGAAGCTCAACTTTCACCTGATGTTGTCCCCTGCGGAGATCAATCTATTCTGCCTACCGATTCTGCTATTGATTATGGCCTTTGTGATTTCCCTCAACCCACTCCCTTTGAGTTTTCATATTTGCATAAACACAAACACCTAGTGGGCGGGGATTCTTTGCCTGAAACACTTGTTCAACATTATCCTTCTGACAATTTGGAATGTTTTGAGGGTCATCCAGTTCAGTTGCAACAAACAATCACCACTAAGGTCTCACTTCCCAAACATATTGAGCTAGTAAATGTGTTTGGTTTGGCTCGTGTACATGAGCACCGTATCACTTTGGGACAGGATCACCGTCATGATCTTGTAAACCAAGTAGTGGGTACCTTTCCCTCTTCATTACCCAGGTCTGAATCAATTCCCTTAACTATTTTACCTTTCTTTACTTTCCCTTGCAATTTTCCTGCATTACACCAGCTTCCCTTCGGAAAACTCCTTGCTATAGTTGCTCTACAGAGAGCCCAAAGATTTTGTGGATTCGATTCTACTTGTGATGAAAAGTGCAACCACAATCCCAAGTGTCAAGCTCTACCCCAATTTTTTTTTCTTGTAGATGATGGCGATCCACTGGCCTCATTAGAACCGGAGCCATTAGCTTCCTCCTCTATTACGGTTCTTTGTGCTTTTGGGCTAAAGGAAATACATGATCAATTTGATCCTTCTTATCATATAGTGGCGGGCAACTGTTCTATTAGTGTCAATGGTTATCCTATATATGCATTACTCGACGAGGCTAATACCTCTCAATTTGTGCACACTCACATGGTAAACTTGTTGCATCTCATTGCTGAACGACCTCTTAATTTCGTAGTCATAGTTGTTAGAAGAGGGGAATGGATGTCTTATATTGACACTATGCAGCAGATCTTCATTTCTATTAGCTGGCTTTTATTAAAAATTCAAGAATTGGAATTGGATTTGGGAGTGTATTGGTTGTCTACCCTTGCTCATGTCCTTGGATATGCTACGTCTCAAAGTTAATTCATGCATCTTGGTGCACATGTGGCATGGACAAGGGAAGTTCTTTTATTCCAACAGGTGGAGTTTAATAGTTTTGGTGAACTCTATGCCAAAGAATCTAGTATTATTTGTTATTGGTTGGAACCAGCGTCCTATATTGTGCAAGAAGTTCTTTTTCTACTTATGATTATTCTACCATGGGATGGATACGGTTCTTGTAACTTCTCTCAAGTTGCTGGTAAACTAATTCTTTTAGACATCCTTTGTGCACTTGTTTTTTCCATTGAGTCAGGCTATGTTAAGGGATACTCCAGAGGTGCTTATTTGGGAGCTCACGGGCTCAATCATCATGAGGTGTTTATCTCTCTCAAATAGCAGTGGCAGCAAGATCAATATCACTTGACAATGTTTGCCTATAAACTTAGTACGAATATCATTTTTCAAGTAGGCAAATATGTTTTTCTTGAGCTCAATGCCACAACAAGTTACGAAGCTGTTTCTTTGTTCTGTCTCCGAAGCTTCAATGTGTGGGAGAAGTTGCTTATAAGCTCAAGCTTCTTGGAGTGCCTCACATCTATTCAATGTTGATTTACATCTCCAGGCACATTGCTACCCTGTTTAGTGTAATCACCTTTTGCTGCGTTTTTCAATTTGTTGATCTTTTGCAGCTCCATCTGCATGAGGTGTTAATCCCTCTCACTTTTCATTTTCAATGCTTCCACAAGCACCTGTTGATACAGCTGACAAGTACCAAACCAAGGTTTGTATATTGGGATAGTCTTCCATTACAGGCCGCCCCTTCGGCCACCAAGGAGCAACATGGGCAGCGACGGCACAATTTACTTACCTTGAACCTTGCGGACAAGGTTCATTTTCGGGATGGGAGTAATGTTATGAACACGGGTTTGGATATTAAAAGTGCTAGTGGACTTGAGGTTTACAAAGCCCAAAGTGAAGAATAGACATTGAAGCTTCTAATTTTGAAGCTCAAGCTGCAACAGCACAAAACTTTTAGGAGGAGTAATAAGGCGAGGCATACTTCTAGAAAGTTGTAGGATTATATCGTGGAATAGCCCAGCATAGGGGTTATGGATTTGGTTATAGAAGATTCTCAACCCTCTCATCTCCCTTCTTACTGTTATTTCCTTCTAGTATTTTCTTTTAATTATTAGTCCTATAGTCTACTCTTTTCCAAAATTGAAACAAGGAATACTTCCTTTGGATTTATCATTATCTTATTGATTTAGCTTCATTACATTTGCCAAGTGTGTAATTGGCTACAAATAATAATGTAAAACAATTCTAAGACTTCCAATACATTGTTGGCTTGTTGCCATTTGCCAATGTTTTGAAGCCTACTGGAAAAGTTCAATCTAGTTTATCAAAGACTGGTTATTAACTACACTTGGATACAAACAAATATATTTGGTCAAAACCCTATTCAACACGATCAAACATGTCTGACATTAGCCCATTAAGGAAAAACGCAATCAAAATTTTCATATCAAAAACTTGTCTGACTTTCACGCGTGTTTACTTTAATGTTGGTAACTAATCCTGTAATTCTTTTTATCTTTTTAACCTTAAGAGTACCACATTACAACAACAACACAATCTTTAAATTTGAGGCCTACACCCGCTAAGTAAGTTGTCAAAGAAAAAAAAAATCTGCATAAAAACACAAGCCTTTGTCTGCAAGAAAATACGTCACAAAATTATTTTGCGTAATACGAACAAAAAAAAGGTAAATGTCTTCCTTTTGCCAAGAAGTTCCCTCTTGCAAATTAAGAAAGGTGAATCGTCAAATCGACCAACAATGTCTGCTCTCATTAGCCGCACCACTCCCACACTATCTCAAGCCGCGACCAGCAGTACTCCACAGCTAGAATCAAATCTGCCATTACAGGAAATAAAAACTTTGAGTCGGGTTAAACTAATACTGCAATCAAATGATAGTCGCTCAAAAAGCCCACCAAAAACAGAACATAAAGGCAATTCCTCTAACCGACGGCGCTGTTGCCATCCGTAAGTCTTTTGATCGTCCCTCACTATGAATTATTGGAATCAGCTAAATGCTGTGCCTTTCTTCTTCCTTATTCTCTCGCTGCATATTCAGCCATTTTTACTTGGAATTGCCTGATTTTTAGGATCCTTGGTGGATAAGACAAATCACCACAAAATTGTGTTAGGTAGCCAACCTTTGTTGAAAAACAAAGGTTAGACAACCTAATTGTCTATTTTTTCAACAAAGTACACCATTTCTTCAACAAATTACAGCTGTAAAGTTTTGCACTTTGGTCCCTGCAATTTTGAGTTTCTACAATTTGGTCCCTGGCAAAATGCTATAAATAGGGTGCTCATCTCCTCTTCAAGGCATCCCAACATTCACAACAATTGTGAATAAGAGAGTGCAAGAGAGAGTGTGTGTAGGGAAGGAAAATTGAGTAGAAAAATTTCCTTCCTAAAATTAGGGAGTGACAAAATAGTGAGGAAAAATACCTTAGGGGTATTTTTGACAAATACTTGGGAAACACCTTGTGGGGCACTATTTTGGGTAGAACTCTAGGTTTGTAATACCCCTAAAATTTAGGGAAGTCTCTCTTGTAAGCCTACTATTTTATAGTGGAAGTTTTTCCGGTGGGATCGGGATTGTGGACGTAGCCCGGTGTTTGGGTGAACCACGTTAAATACTGTGTGTCATCTATTTCTTTTTGTCCTCCACTTATTTATTTCCTTGTGAGGTGATATTATTTCCGCAAGATAGTTCCACCGGGCCCAACAACTGGTAGCGGAGCTGAAGGTTCATGCTTTGTCAGGTATATGTTGTGAATTAATACACTGTGCAAGTGAGTCCTGTCTAGGAGGCTGGATTTTAAGTGAACCTTTGTTCCTCCAGTCTTTCCTGGGGATTTATCTTGGAATGATAATTCTGCCTTAGGAGATCGGCTAGGCCATCTTTCCTGGGAATTATCGAATCAGTTCAATTCACTACTTGTACGGGCACTATTCACCGCAAGGATTTTCCTAGATCGAGGAGCTAGTTAATCTTTGATCCAGATGGAGGGGAGGATAAACAAGATGATTACTCTAGACGGCACAAATTACTACTTATGGAGAAACAAGATGAAGGATCTCCTATTCGTGACGAATATGCATTTACCGGTGTTCAGTACGGTAAAGCCTGAAGATAAGTCAGACGAGGAGTGGGAGTTTGAACACATCCAAGTCTGCGGCTATATACGGCAATTTGTTGAGAATAATGTTTACAACCACGTTTCTGGCATTGAGCATGCTAGAACACTGTGGGAGAAGCTCGAAGAATTGTATGCCTCAAAGACAGGGAACAACAAGCTATTTTACTTGACAAAGTTGATGCAAGTAAAATACCAGGAAGGCAAATTGGTTGCAGATCACCTTAATGAGATGCAAGGGATCGTGGACCAGTTGGCTAGTATGGGCATAAAATTCGACGATGAGGTGCTTGCTCTTATGGTCCTGGCGACTCTCCCAGATTCATGGGAAACCTTGAAGGTTTCAATCACAAACTCTGCACCTAATGGTGTCGTGAGTATGGCAACCGTCAAAAGTGGCATTCTGAACGAAGAAATGAGACGAAGAACACAAGGCTCATCTTCTTCACAGTCAGAGGTCTTGGCTACAGTGACGAGGGGGAGAAGTCAAAACAAGGGTCAAAGCAACCGGGACAAGAGCAGGGGTAAATCCAACAAATTTGCCAACGTTGAGTGCCATTACTGCAAGAAGAAGGGCCACATCAAAAGATTTTGCCGAGAGTTCAAGAAGGATCAGAAGAAGAACAAAGGCAAGGATGTGAGGAAAGAAGAGAGCAGTGATGATGAAGCGAATTCTCTTGGAGAGTTCAATGTTATCTGTGATGATGACATCATTAACCTCACTATCCAGGAGACAAGCTGGGTAGTTGATAGTGGTGCTACTATTCATGCAACACCACGGAGAGAACTCTTCTCATCTTACACACCTGGTAATTTTGGGACTGTAAGAATGGGAAATGATAAAGCCTCGATGGTTGTCGGCAAAGGAGATGTTTGCCTAGAGACCATGAACGGGATGAAGCTGATTTTAAAGAATGTCAGGCATATTCCAGATATGCGTCTGAATCTGATCTCTGTTGATAAGCTCGATGAGGAAGGTTTCTGCAATACCTTCTACAACGGCAAGTGGAAACTCACCAAAGGCTCGCTAGTAGTGGCACGAGGTACAAAGGTGTCAAAGTTGTACGTGACCCAGGCAAAGATTCCACAGCAAGATGTAAATGTTGTGGAGAATGACAGCCAAGTCCAGCTATGGCATAGACGCCTTGGGCACATGGGCGAGAAGTCAATGGTGAAGCTTGCTAAGAAGAATGTTCTGTCAGGATTGAATCAAATCCAGCTGAAGAAGTGCAGTCACTGTCTAGCTGGTAAGCAAAATAGAGTTTCTTTCAAGAGCTTTCCTCCTTCTAGAAAGAAAGATGTGCTAGAACTGGTACACTCAGATCTGTGCGGGCCTTTCAACAATTCCCTTGGTGGTGCCCGATATTTCGTGACATTCATTGATGATCATTCACGAAAGACTTGGGTTTACACATTGAAGTCAAAAGATCAAGTGTTATCAGTCTTCAAGCAGTTCCTAACTATGGTAGAAAGAGAGACAGGAAAGAAGCTGAAGTGCATCCGGACAGATAATGGTGGTGAGTACACAGGCCCATTTGATGCTTACTGCAAAGAGCATGGTATTCGGCATCAGTTTACTCCACCCAAAACTCCACAGTTGAATGGCTTAGCTGAGAGGATGAACAGAACTTTGATTGAGAGAACCAGATGCTTACTCTCTCACTCGAAGTTACCACAGGTCTTCTGGGGTGAAGCACTACTTACAGCGGCTTATGTGTTGAACCATTCACCCTGTGTTCCTCTCCAGTATGAGGCTCCAGAGAAGGTGTGGTCAGGAAGGAATATTTCCTATGATCACCTACGAGTATTTGGGTGTAAAGTTCATGTTCACATCCCCAAGGATGAGAGAAGCAAACTGGATGCTAAGACGAGGCAGTGTGTATTCATCGGTTATGGCCAAGACATGTTTGGCTATAGGCTTTATGATCTAGTAGAGAAGAAGCTTATCAGGAGTCGAGATGTTGTCTTTATGGAGGATCAGACCATAGAAGACATTGACATAGTAGAGAAGCCTAGTAATGAACTAGAGGAGTTTCAGTTACCTCCAATAGAGACGTCGAGACAAGTTGGAGATGATGTTTAGGATATTCATCCTGAAATTCCAGATGATCCTGTTGAAGAAGAGCCAGCAAATGCTATTGAGGATGATGGCAATGATGATGGAGCTAGTGATGACCATCCTCAGCCGTCAAGTAGCTCTCCTTATCGTACAAGGTCTGGCAGAGTTGTGCAACGCTCTACCAGATATTCTCCAAGTGATTATTTGTTGCTCACTAACAGGGGAGAACCAGAAAGCTATGATGAAGCTATTAGTGATGAGCATAAGGAGAAGTGGGTTCAAGCCATGCGAGAAGAGATGAAGTCCTTGCATGAGAATAAAACGTTTGAGCTAGTGAAGCTGCCTAAAGGCAAGAGAGCTTTGAAGGACAAGTGGGTGTTCAGGATCAAGCACGAAGAGCACAGTCCACTTCCCAGATTCAAAGCAAGATTGGTTGTCAAAGGTTTCAGTCAAAGAAAAGGGATAGACTTTGATGAAATTTTCTCACTAGTGGTGAAGATGACCTCAATCTGCACGGTGCTAGGATTAGATGCAAGTCTCAACCTGGAGGTTGAACAGATGGATGTCAAGACAGCCTTCCTACATGGTGATTTGGAAGAAGAGATATACATGGAGCAGCCAGAGGGTTTCCAGCGAAAAGGAAAAGAGGATTATGTTTGCAGATTGAGGAAGAGCCTCTACGGCTTAAAACAAGCCCCGAGACAGTGGTATAAGAAGTTTGAGTCTGTGATGGAGCAACAGGGATACAAGAAGACTACTTCAGACCACTGTGTATTCGTCCAGAAATTTTTTGACGATGATTTCATCATCCTATTGCTCTATGTGGATGATATGCTGATTGTTGGCCAGAATGTCTCCAGAATCAACAGCTTGAAAGCACAGCTAAGCAAGTTTTTCGCCATGAAAGACTTGGGGCCAGCAAAACAAATTCTCGGGATGAGAATTATTCGAGATCGGCAAGCTAAGAAGATATGGTTGTCTCAGGAGAAGTACATTGAGAAAGTGCTCCAGAGGTTCAATATGGAGAAGGCTAAAGCAGTTAGTTGTCCTTTGCTAACTACTTTAGACTAAGTCCTGAGCAGAGTCCATCTATGCATGAGGAGAAGAAAGAGATGGAGCGGATTCCATATGCCTCAGCAGTGGGAAGCTTGATGTATGCCATGGTATGTACACGACCAGATATTGCTCACGCAGTCGGAGTGGTGAGTCGATACCTTTCTAATCCTGGAAAAGAGCAATGGAATGCTGTTAAGTGGATTCTCAGGTATCTTCGAGGAACCTCCAGAATGTGTTTATGTTATGGAGAAGACAAACCAGTGCTGGTTGGATATACCGATGCAGATATGGCTGGTGATGTTAGTTCCAGAAAATCTACATCAGGATACTTGATTAATTTTTCAGGGGGAGCTGTTTCATGGGAGTCAAGGCTACAAAAGTGTGTTGCATTGTCAACAACAGAAGCTGAGTTTATTGCAGCAACGGAAGCATGCAAGGAGTTGTTATGGATGAAGAAGTTCTTAACTGAACTTGGATTCTCGCAAGACGGTCATCAACTATTTTGTGATAGTCAGAGTGCTATTCATCTTGCGAAGAATGCCTCCTTTCATTCTAGATCAAAACATATTGATGTGAGATACAATTGGATCAGGGATGTGCTGGAGAAGAAGATGTTACAACTCGAAAAGATCCATACAGACGAGAATGGATCTGATATGCTGACGAAGACACTTCCAAGAGGGAAGTTTGAATTTTGCCGAGAAGCTGCTGGGATGGTGGACCCCCCGACGTGTAGTTGAAAAAAGGGGGAGTATTGTTAGGTAGCCAACCTTTGTTGAAAAACAAAGGTTAGGCAACCTAATTGTCTATTTTTTCAACAAAGTACACCATTTCTTCAACAAATTACAGCTGGAAAGTTTTGCACTTTGGTCCCTGCAATTTTGAGTTTCTACAATTTGGTCCCTGACAAAATGCTATAAATAGGGTGCTCATCTCCTCTTCAAGGCATCCCAACATTCACAACAATTGTGAATAAGAGAGTGCAAGAGAGAGTGTGTGTAGGGAAGGAAAATTGAGTAGAAAAATTTCCTTCCTAAAATTAGGGAGTGACAAAATAGTGAGGAAAAATACCTTAGGGGTATTTTTGACAAACACTAGGGAAACACCTTGTGGGGCACTATTTTGGGTAGAACTCTAGGTTTGTAATACCCCTAAAATTTAGGGAAGTCTCTCTTGTAAGCCTACTATTTTATAGTGGAAGTTTTTCCAGTGGGATCGGGATTGTGGACGTAGCCCGGTGTTTGGGTGAACCACGTTAAATACTGTATGTCATCTATTTCTTTTTGTCCTCCACTTGTTTATTTCCTTGTGAGGTGATATTATTTTCGCAAGATAGTTCCACCGGGCCCAACAAATTGTTCATGGAGTTGCTAAGAATTACACAAACCAAAATGGTAAGGGCTTTTACTGCAAATTAGTTCGTCAAATAGCTTACTTATATACTTGGACATGTTGTTCTTTCTTGTCTTTCCGGGTGTACAATATTTTTTATTGAACATTGTTTCTTTCGTTATTATAGTCTCCTAATCATATTATATTTCATCAGATCAGATCAGATATGGGTGGAGGAGTGGGTATACTATATTTTTTATTGAACATTGTTTCTTTCGTTATTATAGATTCCTAATCATATTATATTTCATCAGATATGGGTGGAGGAGTGTTGTTCCACCAAAGATGGAAAACAAAAAAAAGGTAAAAAAAAAACAAGAGTTTCATCCTATATGGGACAAAGCCAAAAGGGAAATCAAGATGAAAAAAATTAGTATCAGGTTTTGGATTTGATAGGGTAATATATTAATAAAGAAATGGTGCATGGTTAGTTGTATTGGTCAAACCAATAGAGAAGAAAACAAGAGTAGCATCACATATGGGGTGGAAGGAGGGTATGACATGATTTAGACTGTTTTGTTGTTGTCTTTGTATGAAAACAAAGATGTAATTTTAGTTCTAAAAAAACTGAAGTTGTATTTTTGTTATCATGCTTTACACTTTTTGTGTATGTAAACAAGGATGTTTTTTTGTCGGAAACAAAAAAAGTTGTAATTTTGTTTATGATAAGACGAATAATGAAATATACAAATACAATGCCATCAATTAATCAAGAAAATATATTAATGCTTAATGTTTCTTCATCCACCTCATCATGTTTTAATGATTCTTTTTCTTTTTCATGAATTAACTTAAGAAATTGTCTTAATGATTCACTTCGATTCTTCATCGACATTACCATAGTAAGAAAATTAGAGCCAAAAATGAGAACACTGGCACATAACATGCCAATAATGGGATAACATGATCAAGGCGCCACAAGATTTGTTCGTGCACGAACAGCGAGCGACCCTCAAATGGACCTTTACGATTTTGGTCTTGGTGTAAACAGTTGCCCCCCTCAGCCCTTTGATTGGAGACTATCGCAAATCGAAGGGATGATCCTTACCATCAGCCAAAATCGAGACACCAGGACCAGAAGACAACTCAGACGAACGACATGGCAAGAGCCAACCCCCCGGACACCCTGACAGTCGATCGAGCAAAAAGACCACCCCGTCGGTCATTTGGGAAGAAAGTCAGCCCTACTGGTCAACCGAGCGACAAGTCAAACCTGCCGGTCAGCCGACCAAAAAGTCAACCCTGTCGGTCAACTGGACAAAAATCAACCTCGCCAGCCAAATCGGGTAAAAAGTCAACTCCACTGGGCAAACGAGCAAAAAAGTCAAACATGACAGTCAAACGGCCAGAAAGTCAACCTTGAAGGTCAACCGGGTCAAAAGTCAACCCCGTCGATCAACCAGGTAAAAGCCAACCTCACCGGTCAACATGACCAAAAGGTCAACTCCATCGGTCGACCAGAGCAAAAGTCAACCCCACCGGTCAACAGGGCAAAAGATCAACTCCATCGGTCAACCAGATCAAAAGTCAACCTATCGGTCAACAGGGTCAAAAGGCCAACTCCATCGGTCAACCAGATCAAAAGTCAACCCCACCGGGCAACAGGGTCGAAAGATCAACTCCATCGGTCAACCAGACCAAAAGTCAACCCCACCCGGTCAACAGGGTCTAAAGATCAACTCCATCGGTCAACCAGATCAAAAGTCACCCCCATCGGTCAACAAGGCCAAAAGGTCAACTTACAAGACATAGACCGACCTGCAAGATCCATCCATCGATCAAGACCTATGCTCTGCAATAACCCACTACTGTCTCAAGAATGGCCTGCGACATAAGAGAGCCCACGACCGCCATCAAGCAAGAACGCCACCACTACGAGCCCATTGAAGCGACGCGACAAACAACCTCTCAATCCCAGGTCGACAACAGGCCCCTCTTCTCAGCAACAATACTTAGGTCGACTCAATCTTCTTTAAACAGATCACACGAAAACCCTAGGGATCATCTCAATGTTGGGACCACACACCGCGCAATGTAGAACTTGCAAAATATATATAAAAAACGATCACAAGCAATCCATCAAGTAGTAATAGAAGACACCACGATCGCCCTACACCACAGATCGATGTAAAAGTTGACCCCAGATCGATCTAGGTCTAAATGGATGACCCCACAAGTCGATCAGCCTGAGACACAGATCGATCCAAGTAATAATAGATAGCCTCGGCCTATCACAGATCGATCCAGGTAACAAGCCGCAGACCGAGCGACGAACGGCCAATCAACCTCCTCATAGGTCGGCAATTTTACTTCCCACAAAGTCACTATCAAAAATAGAATTTGGTAAACGACCGCAAAGATCGCTTAAATAACCATCGATCAAACATAAAAAATCACAGATCGGCCCTCTCAAACTCCCACATCGATCTGTGTAATACTTGCCAGATAAATATAAAACAACCACAAGGAACGGCCTATGTCACCGACCACTCACATATCGCTCCAGGAAAAAGTGGATGATCCCACGACCGACCTGAGACACAGATCGATCCAAGTAACCAACACCAAGCCCGACGAGCCGACATCTGCCCACGACCTTATCCTTCTATAAGATATTTAATAAAACCGATTTTATATAATAAAAATCGATCCAAATAACCAACGCCAAACCCGACGAGCCGACATACGCCCACGACCGACCTGAGACCCAGATCGATCCAAGTAGCCAACACCAAACCCGACGAGCCGGCATATGCCCATGACCGACCTGGGACACAGACCGATCTAAGTAGCCAACACCAAACCCGACGACATATGCCCATGACCGACCTGGGACACAGACCGATCCACGAACCAACCTCACATGTCGAGCAATGCAATGGAGAACGACCCTACATATCAAAAGATCGATGTCACAGGGAAGAATGACAAGGATCGATCGGCCCATATCTCGAAACGATTTTACAAATCGCCCCTAGTAGTCGGCCGACATCTCTTCTCAAACTCCAAGAGTCCACCTCCAAATCAAATTCAACCCCTCTTTGTTCAAATAAAAATCCTCATACCACAAAAAAGGAGACCCGCGCCAAACCAAAATTGTCGATTCTATCTTTTAAAACTAAAGACCTATCCCCAAGACTCTATGATAAAATCGACCTCAAGCTTCCCTTACTCACCTTGATTACTCGACAAGCAAAAAAGAAGAATCGGCGCCAAACCATCCTACAAGGAACGTGCTCCACAAGAAAACGGACTCCCACCAGAACCATACCCCATCGAACTTTATTTAAGAGAACACAATAACCTCCAAAACTCAAGAAACTCACCGATCCCCTCTTTCAAAACAAGCCCAACAACACGCACCAAGCCCTTCAATGGCCGCCGCACCCAGACTACCAGTCGCAACTCTCCCTAAAGCTGCATCTTACGAAGGTGAAATAACAGACAAAATCGTCATCTTCAAACAGGCCGTGAACAACCTCGGCTTCTCCTTGCCCTGTTTCTCGGTGGAAAGCGGTATGGCCCTAGGTCCCTCCCTTCGCGATGATCACCCACAACACTCCATAGTTTGCCCCCTCAATAAGAAAGACATGCTAATCGGTCACAACATCAACATGAGTGCATGGATGCGGCCAACTGGGGACGACAAAGTGATCAGGACGTGGCCCTTCGCCACTACCTCCCATATGAAAAAGTGGAAACAATGGGTAAGAGCACTGGAGCCAACCTTCGAAGAAAAATGGAGACACACTGGAATCTATCACTTAATCAAGCTGACAAGCGACGAGATCAAGATCAATCGACCCGCATTATGCGCGCTTGCTAGCTTTTGGAGTAAGTCGATTAATTGCTTTGTTTTCAAATTCGGTATGACAACAATCAACCTCTTCGACCTAGCTGTGTTATTTGGTCTTCATCCCCATGGACAACCCCTAGATTTAACTAATGAAGGCGAACAGCTAGAAGACCCTCCCAAAGAAGAGTACTACGATGCGTACATATCCAGTGGCATGGCTGAAAAGGATCCTAACCTTCAACACTTCATGTTCATGAACCTACTTCTCAACAAGTTCGTTTTTTGTGTTCGCTCCACATACGTCACCACTTTCTTCAAGACCGTCGCGGCACAAATGGCCTCCGGGACACCACACTTGGCCTTTGGGCCCCTGGTTCTAGCAGCCATTTACAGAGGTCTCCACGAACTAACCTCTCTAGATCAAGGACAATTCACGCCTCACGTCTCTGGGCCAATATGGCTAGTACAAATTTGGATGACTGCCACCTTTCCCGAAATTTTCAAATACGACAGGTCACCACGAGGACCCAAGGAATCGATCTGCTTCTACCCCCGGTTACCAACATCCCAGAACGTCCTATCAGACGCACAGACCCACCTAGCCTTTTTCCATAATCTAGCACAACGAAGCCCATCCAGGATGTGCGCGGTCCGCCAGCTTGTCTACAAACGTCTAATTAATCCGCCATCCGACTCAAATGAAGAAATAGAAGAACCACTAGCCTGAGGACCTGAATACTTGAACAACTCTGAGTTCGATCTGGATGAAAAGCATCATGCCTCTCGTCGAGCTGCATGGCAAAGCATCCTAACGGCCAGAGACCTACCTTATTACACATACATCGATCTACGGAACAATCG
This sequence comes from Turnera subulata, assembly GCA_028386065.3. Classification (NCBI taxonomy): domain Eukaryota; kingdom Viridiplantae; phylum Streptophyta; class Magnoliopsida; order Malpighiales; family Passifloraceae; genus Turnera; species Turnera subulata. The sequence continues at coordinate 4,717 of JAKUCV010005479.1, read as the reverse complement.
ATGCAGGTTTGAGGCCTACAATCCCCATTACTGTAGTGAACAATTGGGTTTCACACAATATATCCCCGTCCCTCTACTTTTCTCCTTCAACAAAGCCACGGACAAACGCCCAAAAATTACTAACCGAGCGGCAGGAATCCAAGCTATTCTTTGCCAACGACTTCTCATCAGGGAGTGCCAAGCCCCAAAAATTCTGGACATCAAACCTGCAAGATCAATACAGGCGCAACGCTGGTGGGAGAAGAAAGCAGCAGTCATCTTTGAAGCAGCCTTCGGAGACGTCCTAGATTTAATCAATCTGACAACCCCACCAGGTAATTTTGGTCAACCCTTTTGATTTCATACACCCCTAATTACGTTCTGTGTAACTAACTAACCACCAGCCGCAGTAGATAAATCTGCACATCAGACAGCCACAAAGCCGAAGCGAAAATCCGGCCATGAAACGCCCGAGGAATAGACAATGCCGGAGGAACACAAGGTAATTAAGGATTTCAAGTATCTCTAAACGAATTTAGAGCTCAAATTGACTTCTCCACTTTACTTGTTTTAAACAGAAAAAACTCCGGCAAGCACCTAGGAACACAACCCCCATGCTGTCAAGTCCTCTCCCAAACTTAGGCAACTGGGTCATGGCACCTCCACAAAAGTACAAGCTGATGCGACAAACTCCGGAAGGGAAATTGGTTGAAGTACTTGATGCCGAACTTGTTGAGTTACAGGACCAAGGTATTCTCCTGAACATAACACGGGTTAGGCCATTTTTTTAAAAACTCCTAACCCATGTTTCATGAAACAGCAATGTCTCCAACCCTTGAGGACGAGGCCAACGACGAGGAACAAAACACCAACACCACTGAGATCGTCGAAACGCTCAACGACCAAGAGGAGACAACTCTTCCAAACAGAGGAAAGAGCGCTGACAACCAAGGAGCGACCAATGCCCTACATAAAATCCACAAAGCCACCATGACCGACGCCTCGCAGAAAGCCAACCCGGTTACACCGGCTGATGCTCCACAGGCAACCCACAAGGACATGACGACCGATGCCCCACAAAAAGCCAATCCAATCACACCGGCCGATGCTCCACAGGCAACCCACAAGGACACGACTACCGAAGCCACCCCTGGAACCAGGACAACCGATACCTTGCAAAAATTCAAACAAACCACGCCTGCTATTTCCAACAAAGAATCTACACCAAATACCGTCAAAGCAATGACAAGGACCCAAACTTCCATAGAGGCACTACGAGGGGAACAGAGCACGACACAAGCCAAGGAAGCTCCAAACAATAGCATGGGGGCTCAAGAGCCATCGACACCACAGAACAAAAACAGCCTCCCTCCTTGGGCGAACCAAGGCAAGAAACCAGAGGCCTTAGAGGCCATAAAGGTCTGTAATCAAAACTTCCCCTCTTATAACTATACCGATGAGCTACATCTTATTCCCTTGATTTCGCACAGGAACTACTTGCATGGCTTGGAAATAAGGACCAAAGCAATACCAACACCCCTGCTCAGCCAAAGGATAATCGATACCTCCAAGTAAAGAATGCCATATCCTTCTTAAAAGAGTTCACCAAAAAAGGAATCTCTGGCCTAGGGAATCAGGAACTCGTCGATCGTGCTGTGGAGGCTCAAAACACCCTAAAGACGCACGCTGGGCTAATTTCCGACAAAGAACTCTTATCTAGTCTATCCTCCTTCTTCTCACATGTGCAGGACGATCATGACTTCTTAGTGAAGTTGAAATCGTCCACACAGGCCAACCAAAAAGATGTCAATCATCATATTAAAGCTAACACCAGAAACGTGGAGGTCATTTCAAGCCAAATGAAGGCTGATGTAGAAGTCGTAAACAATCTCCGTTCCTCCATAACCCGGAAAGAGAAAGAGATACACAAACTTCTTTCCAAACTAAAGGATCTGCAGACCGAAACATTGGCCGAAAAGCAACAAGAAAAGGAGCTCCTGACGTCCTGCTGCCACAAAGCAGAAAAAATAAAGGCCCTCGTAATCGAGACTGAACAACTGAAGGCAAAACAGCAAGCCATGGAGGAGGAAGACAAGCGCCGCAAGGCTGTGAATCGACGCATCCGCCAGCTTCAAGCCGCACTCCCTTTTTCAGACGACGAACTAGAATAAACCGACATAACGGTCTTTCCATCTTATTCTATGCCTCTTCCTCAAATTGTCTTCATAGTTGCCTTTTATTTCATGAATAATCGACCGATAAATAACAACGGTCTAAACTCTTTGACTAGATACTTTGATTGGCCGCTTTGGACGATTTCTCGATAGATGACCAATATCGATCTTGTCATTCAATTTTCCTTTATGAAACCGACCAATAAAAACAACCGTTTCTCCCCTCGACAAACCAAACGCCAAGCTCAACCCATGGAACGACACCTACCAAAACCATGACTTGGGACGATTTAAGCTCACCGCAATCAAACAACCCCTGAATTATAGTCCTTCCTTACGAGAACGATCTATAAAGCGATCATTCTTCCACCGCTTGACAGGTTACCTTCACAACGAAATAACCCCAGGGTCGGCCGGAGTCACCATGACCACTACCCATATTCTTACAAAATTCAACACAAAGGTCATTCCCCCATGCTATTCGTATATAAATGCACACGGCATCGATATATATGTGTAATCGTACCTCTGTGGAAAGCCCAAGGTCACCCGTCGTGAAACTATAAGCTGCGAGACGACCAATTGTTCCTTCGCATTAACTAGAACCTCCCGAAATTACTTTCCCGAACGGTCAAAAAGAACGTTCTAGCAAACAAACTCGCATCTCATAAGACGATCCCACCAAAACGTCTTAGAAAGAACTCGGCCAACAGATAACATGGTCCGCTAACGGCCCCAAGAACTGCTCTTTTTAAAAGGGAAGACTACCCTTACAACAATAACAGAGTTCGCCTCAACCATGTACGATAGATGCAACTCGCTCAATCTTCACGAAAGTCAAAGGGGACAAAGTCGAAAGAAACACGCCGAGCTCGACATAGAACGATTCTATTACCAAGGAACAAATCGTTCCATCAAATATTAACCAAGCATTGGCCTGTAACACCACACAATAAATTTCTCGCGAACGATGATCAAATTTACATCGCCCTAGTAGTACATAAAATTAATTTATTCTTTCCACCAACTGCGTCTGTTTTGCCGGTAATCGGCATAATCCTCATCATCGATGGCCTGCCAGGGTAATGGTCTATACTTGTTGAGAAATTTTCCATTGATGGAACTATCATGAACTTGACCATCGACATCCCTCAATAGATAAGCCCCTCTTGGCAGCACCTCATGGACGCAAAAAGGACCCTCCCAAGTGGGAGACCATTTCCCAAGCTTAGCAAATTTCTTTCCAATAGGCAGAATGACCTTCCACACCAAGTCCCCTTCTCCAAAGGTCTGCACACGAACTTTCCTATTGTAAGCTCGTTCCACCTTCTTCTTCTGGGCGAGCAAATGGTCCAAGGCCTCCAAACGTTCCTCTGTAATATTGTCCACCTCCATCGTCATGGCCATTGTATACTCATCATGGCCTAAACAGTTCTGATAAATCCTTCTAAACGAAGGGATGGTTGCCTCCACCGGTAAAACAGCATCAACACCGTACACCAACCGGAATGGAGATGTACCGGTTGCACTCTTCACAGTTGTCCTCTGGGCCCACAAAACCTCATCCAAAATTAAATGCCAAGCTTTAGGACTGGACTCGGCAATTGCTTTCTTAATGTTCATGATCAAGGTTTTGTTCGTCGCCTCCGCCTGACCATTAGCCTGTGCATAATAGGGGGATGACCGAAGGAAACGAAAACCATACTCTCTTGCAAAATGCATGATCTTCTCCCCTTTAAAAGCTTTCGCTTGATCCGTTGTAATGGTCTCTAGAGTTCCAAACCTGTGGATAATATGATGCTTGATGAACTTCATGACAGAATCCTGATCAACAAATTTCACAGGTGCTGCCTCAGGCCATTTAGTAAAGTAGTCAGTAGCTACTAAGATATACTGATGGCCTTTGGACGAGGGTGGATAGATCATCCCGATGGCATCGATTGCCCATCCCCTAAAGGGCCAAGGCTTGACTACAGATGACAACTCTTGCACTGGGATGTGACGGACGGGAGCATGTCGCTGACACTCTTCACACCCTTTTGCAAAGTCTTCACAGTCCTTGATGAGAGATGGCCAAAAATAGCCTTGGGTACGCACCTGCCACGCCATCTTTCTACCAGCCTGATGGGCCCCACATACACCTTCATGAATTTCTGCAAGGACAAGGAATGCCTCCTTCGCATCAAGACACCTGAGTAAAACTCCACACCGGTCCCTCTTATAGAGCACACCGGCGAGTAAAACGTAATCCACGGCCCTCCTCCTTGTCTTCTTATCAGCCGGAGAACTTGGATCCTGTAAGTAATCGATGATTTCCCTCCGCCAATCCTCCAAGCTTGTACCTGAAATGAATAAGGAGAGCTGGCCTGGATGATCAATGACCCCTTCTGAGCCATCTGCAAGCGAAATCGATGATTCTCCAATGAGGGAGACTGATGGAGAACTCCTTCTAATCACGGCCACCTTACTGCAGTTCTCCCAAGCTTCCCTATAACCCGAACCATGCTGCGCCAACTCATTAGCTTCAACATTCAAGTCTCGGATGCAGAAGGTTAACTCGAACT
>JAKUCV010005478.1:37454-58322 GCA_028386065.3 Turnera subulata | reverse complement strand
TTATTTTATTATTACAACCCAACCATAATAATAAACGACTAGGGACTTTTAAGAATATACATATCAAATACATATACACTAGGGTTATATATATGTGCAAGCGATTATCTCATAATCATATATATAGGCATAACCTCAAATATGTATACATGAATACAATCATCCATAGATTGGCTTTTGGGCATATTACTAACATCATCTACATATAATACAAGGAAAACAATTGCATTATTACTGACCTTTTGATAAACACAAGGTTCATCCGGATTTTGCGAGAAACCAAACTGCTTAATTGTCTCATCAAAACGAATGTTCCAACTCCTAGAAGCTTGCTTCTATCCATAAATGGATTTTTTAAGCTTGCAAACTTTGTTGCTATCATTGGATGTAAAACCTTCGGGTTGTGTCATATACACCTCTTCAACTAAGTTTCCATTAAGGAAACCTGTTTTTACATCCATTTGCCAAATCTCATAGTCATAATGAGCAGCAATAGCAAGCAAAATCCTAATGGATTTGAGCATAGCTATTGGCGAGAAAGTTTCATCAAATTCAATTCCTTGGTTTTGACGATAACCTTTCGCTACTAGTTGTGCTTTATAAGTAATCACATTACCATCCATGTCTTTCTTTTTCTTAAAGATCCATTTACACCCAATTATCCCTTCAGGTGGATCTTCCAAAGTCCAAACTTTGTTTTCGTACGTGGAATCCATTTCTGATTTCATGGCCTTTAACCATAAGTCAGATTCTAAACTATTCAGAACTTCCTCATAGCTTGTAGGCTCATTGTCTTCTACTAGAGAAATATTCTTCTTCTCATCGACAAAAGGGTTAAGTTTTTGAGGTGCAGAACATATTCTAGTAGAACGCCTAGGAGCATGTGTAACTTCGGGATCAATTATTACTTCATCATCATGAATAATATCCTCGGAACCAATCGGCTGATCTTCTCCTATTTGTGAATCTCGAATTTCTTTAAGCTTTGTTCTACTCCCACTATCTTCTTTTAAAAGAAACTCTTTCTCTAAAAAGATAGAATGTTTTGAAACAAATACTTTTTGTTCTATAGGATTGTTGAAATAATATCATATGGTTTCTTTAGGATTTCCCACAAATAGACACTTATCAGACTTCGAATCTAACTTATCCGATACTACTCTCTTTACGTATGTATGACAACCCCATACTCGCATATGACAAAGTATTGGTTTCTTGTTAGTCCACATCTCCTTTCAGACACTCCATTATGTTGGGGTGTAAAAGGAGGAGTCCATTGTGATAATATACCATTATCTCGAAGGTAAGCTGGAAATTCTTGACTTAAGTATTTCCCTCCTCAATCAGATCGAAGTGTTTTAATACTTTTACCAAGTTGTTTCTCTACGTCATTCTTGAACTCTTTGAACTTTTCAAAGGCCTCAGACTTGTACTTCTTTAAGTACACGTATCCATATCGTGAATAATCATCGATAAAGTAATGAAATAAAGATATCCTCCTCTAGCATGTGTTGACATTGGTCCACATACATCAGAATGTATTAGGTCCAAAACACGACTAGCTCTAGCACCTTTACTATTAAAGGGTAGTTTTGTCATTGTACTAGATAAGCGTGATTCACATGTATCATATAATTCATAATTAAATGATCCTAAATTACCAAATTTGTGTAACTTAATTATGCGATTCTCACTAATATAGCCAAGACGACAGTGCCATAAATAAGAGGATTTCAAACTTTCTTTCTTAGCTCTCTTATTATCAATGTTGAAAATTTCTTTATCATAATCGAGAATTATAAATTTCATTCACATTTCTACTAGAACAATAAAACATATTATTCTTGAATAAGGAACAACCATTGTCTTTATTAATAGAAATATTAAAACCTTGTTCAACAAGACAAGAAACTGAAATAATATTCTTTGATAAATAAGGAACAAAATAACAATTATTTATTTCTAACTCTAATCCAAAAGAAAAACACAATCTAAATGTTCCTACAGCCAAGACAACAACTCTTGCTCCATTTGCAACTCGTAGGTCCACATCTCCTTTGTTTAGCTTCCTACTGCTCCTTAGATTTTGTAAATCAGAACATAAGTGAGAACCACATCCAGTATCTAAAACCCATGAATGGTTAAAAGCAGTATAATTAGAATTAATTTCAATCATATTGATACCTGAAGTAGAAACTTCTTTCGACTTCTTGGATCTGAGTGAGCTTATATAGACTATGTAGTTTCTCGTCCAATGTCCATCCTTTCCACAATGGAAGCAAGTCCCTTTGGGCTTAGTCTCTTTGGCAACTAACTTGCCTTTCTTCTTAATACCTCCTTTTGCTTTGATGGTTTTGTTCATCTGAGTCTTTCCTTTATTATTTTTGGAAGACTTGATAACCATCACTACCTTGGGATCCTTCTTAAGGGTTATTTCAGCAGTGCTCAACATTTTGATCAGCTCCGGAAGTGTGGTGATAATCCCATTCATCTGATAATTAAGCACGAATTGTGAAAAAGAATCAGGCAGGGATTGTAAAATTAAGTCTACACTTAATACTTTATCCATCACAAAACCCAAAGTGGCAAGCCTTTGGATATAGCCATGCATCATAAGTGCATGTGGCCCAATAGAGGAACCTTCAGCCATCTTGCAACGAAACAATTGTTTCGAGATATCATATCGTTCAGTACGAGTTTGTTTCTCAAACAACTGATTATTGCTTGAGCATCCATATACTCATGCTGTTTTTGAAGTTCTGGAGACATTGAGGCCAGTATAATGCACGTCGCTTTCTCACTGTGTCCAGAATGTCTGAAGTAAGCCTCTTGTTCCTCACCAGGAGCATCATCTGCTGGTATAGGAGGTACCGGTTGATCCAGCACATAATTGATTTTCTCGGACCTCAAACAATTTTAAGATTCCTATACCAATCAGTGAAGTTTGATCCGTTCAATTTGTTAGCATCAAGTATGCTACGTAGGTTCAATTCAGTGTTGGGCATTTTCAATGACCTAAATGTGAAGCATAAAAAATAAATAAATAAGAGTATGATCATGCAAACTGAATGCAAATAATAAGGTCTTAAATTATTGCATTTTACCCCTACTATTTTATTGCGAACTAATAGCCCTTACTATTAATTCTGGAAAACACACGCATAGTTTTCCTAATGGGTCAGTATCCATCTTGCTAAAATTAAACCTTGGGTTTACCCAACAGGCCAATTTTAGAGTTAATGGTAGGTATCTCATACCAATTACATCTTATAAGTATTGAATTTATTGGGTTATCTTATTCTTGATAACATACATATAAAATATGTATATCCATTCTTGTCTCTAGTTAATTAGCCTTGGGTTTACCCAACAAGCTATAAAAAACTAGTTAAGACAAATCCATTAATGTGGTTTGAACATGTTCAATGTAGTATGGGCTTGGGTTTTCCCAACAACCCAAAACTAAAGTGAACTCTCGTTATCCCCACATTAAAGGAAGGCTTCTCAGTCTTATTTCTTTATTAAGGGATTTTATATTTTAGGTCTCATCATACATTGTTGGCATCCTTTAGACATGCATCAGCATACATATTCTATAAATAATGTGACCTAAATATGGACTTATCCTATATGCATGATTTTATAACCCATAAAAGGAAAATCAAATAAATCTTATCTTCTTGGTCTCCACTTTTGGACTTGCCTTGGCATCATCTTCATGGTCCCTATTCTCTTCTTTACTAGTCTAGCTTATGTAATCTAATTACATGATTTTAAGAGAACCCTCAAGTTACATTTGAGGTAAAATTACAACGAGAAATTTTGGAGAAAGGCAGGACACACAGGCCTTATTTACCAAAAATAGTAAAAATTATGCATATATGTAATCATATCAAATACTAAGTACATGTCTAGTCACCATGCCAAACATACACCCTTAGAAATATTCATCTAATGAAAAAATAATTTATATGTTTAAGGCAATTCGGCAATAGTAATTTTTCAACTCTTGAAAAAATTTCCATGATTATTTTTATACTTAGAATACAATGATAACTATTATCATGTAAGATGTTTTATATTGTTAATCACATTAACATATAAAAACAAAATATAAAACATATTTGTACTCTTTATTATATTAAAAAAATTAACGATTGAAAAAAAATAAAAAAAAAGAATTTGCAGTATCCTATTAGAACTAGTTTAGCTATATTACAACAATTGTAAAACTAAACCAGTAAAAGTTTTTGGATTCAAAAATCTTTTATTTATTTAATGTAGTCATTGGTAAAATCGAAAAACAAATCTAATTTGAATTTAAGATTTATCAATTAAATCCAATCTGTACTGTACGAATTCAAAGAAAAAATTTTTCTTTTAATTCTCAATAAAATCTATAATAATCTAAAATTTATCTGGCATAATTTTAAATTATTAAAAAAGATATTCAGACATCTATTGAGTTAGATTTTTTCCATTAAAAAATAAACTGTCATCCGAATTAAAATCCCATTTTATTTTAATAAATAAATGCAAAACAAATCTCATTTGTTTTATTCCGACAACTTCATTACTTTAGTACCTTGTCCAATTGCAATTTATCATTAAAACAAAACAAATTTTATTTAATTCAATACTAATTTGCTACCTATTTTATTTCATAAAAAAATATATATCTATACTATCTATAAAAGCATGACCTCCCTAAATTGAAAGACTAAAAGACCCTTATTTTATATTATATTGATAATAACCAATATGAGTGATACATTATATACTAATGAATGAAATATAGTCTATTATAATAATACCTTTATTTTATAATATATTAATAATAACCAATATATGTGATACGTCATACACTAATGAAAGACATGTAGTCTATTATAATAATTTTTTTATAGTATAAAAGTTAGAAAATTAATAGAATTATCTTCTTTATTAAATATATAATTTAGAATATCAAGAAAATCAACAAATATCGTTATATGATAATTGATTAATATAAACCCATAAAAAATTAATATAATTACTCTCTTTATTAAATATATAATTTTATATTCTAAATTATATAATTTAGAATATCATGAACATCAAAAAAATATCTTTAGAAGGTAAACAAATATCATGAACTTCAATACTATTAAATTTAATGATTGCTATATAAAGAGCTATTCCACAAATAAATATTTCATTAGACTACACAAAGAATAATTAGCAAAATATAACAATCAAAAAATAATTATTGCAAAAACATAACAACAAAAAAGAGCTTGAATACTATTCAATTTAATGATTGCTATACAAAAAAGCTATTCTGAACAGTTCCTATTCCATTAGATTACACGAAGAATAATTAGCAAAAAAATAACAATAAAAAAATAATTACTACAAAAAACATAACAACAAAAAAGTACTTGAATACTTAGCAAAAATTACTAACAACTCTCTTATAATATAAAAATCAGCAAATTAATAGGATTATTCTCTTTATTAAATATATAAATTAATATTATAAATTATATAATTTAGAATACCATGAATATTAAAAAATATCTTTATATAACGATTAATAAAATTTAAAATAATTAGTAGAATTAATCTCTTTATTAAATATATAATTTAATATTATAAATTATATAATTTAGAATATCATGAACATCAACAAATATCCTTAACAAAAATTCAATTTAAGGATTGCTATACAAAAATTTATTCTGAATCATTCCTGTCCATCTAGATTATACCAAGAATAATTAGCGAATAACAACAATCGGAAAATAATTAGTACAAAAACATAACTAGGAAAATATTTGAATATTTATCAAAAATTACAGGTCTACTATAACAACTCTCTTATAGTATAAAAATTAGAAAATTAATATAATTATCCTCCTTATTAAATATATAATTTAATATTATAAATTATATAATTTATAATATCATGAATATTAAAAAATATCATTATATGACAGTGATTGGTATAAATCCTTGAAAAAATTAATAGAACTACCCTCTTTACTAAATATAAAATTTAATATTATAAATTATATAATTTAGAATATCATGAACATCAACAAATATTGTTAACGAAAGTTCAATTTAAGGATTACTATTCAAAAAATTATTCTAAATAATTCATGTCCTTCTAGATTATATGAAGAATAATTAGCGAATATTAGCAGTGGAAAAACAATTAGTGCAAAAAATATAACTACGGAAAAGAGCTTGAATACTTAGCAAAAATTACAAGTTTACCGTAACAACTCTCTCATAGTGTAAAAATCAGCAAATTAATAGAATTACCTTCTTTATTAAATATATAATTTAATTTCATAAATTATATAATTTAAAATATCATGGAAATCAAGAAATATCATTAGTGAAAATTCAATTTAAGAACTGTGATACAAAAATTATTATGAAAAATTTCTATCCCTTTAGATTATATGTAGAACAATTAGCCAAAAACAACAATCAAAAATTAATTACTACGAAAAAAGAATAATAACATAAAAGAATTATCATAGGAATTCATGACTGATGTGTTTGTAGTTTATTGTCAATAAGGAGTATGAAGAAGAAAAATTGAAGTACAGTCCAATAGTTAATGTAAACTACCAAAAAAACAACGATCACGAAAAGGAATAATAATAAAAATTAATAATATAATTTAATAATCTCATTCATTAATAATATAATTTAATAATTAAAATTATTTAATTTAGAATATCAATGGATTGACCAATATCATTAAAAATAATTGATTTAAAAATTCTTATTTTACTCTATAAACTAATTATAAATAATGTATTTATTTATATTTTCTCAACAACTACAAAAAAATAAAGAAGTGCAGCCTAAAAGTCAGCAAAAATCATGAACAAAAGTAATATTTGCCAAAAAGAATAATCATAAGAGCTCATGGTAGATGTGTTTGTAATTTATTATCAAGAAGAATTATGGAAAGAAGAGTTGAGTAGAGTAGTCAAAGAAAACTACGAAAAAGAATGATAATGGAAAAAGTATTATCGTAGGAATTCATAGTACAAAAAGGAATAATAATAAAAAATAATAATATAATTTAATAACCTCCTTCATTAATAATATAATTTAATAATTAAAATTATTTAATTTACAATATAAAAGGGTTAAAAAATATCATTAATAATAATCGATTTTATTTGAAATTCATATTCCACTACATAAACTAATTCTACAGCGTATCCATCTGTTAATGTAATATGCCCAAAAGCCAATCATACCTACTAACAAACATCAGTACATATGTGTAATTCCAATAAGGTTATTTATAGCAAATACTCTATTTGCGAACGTGTATAAATATTGGGATCTTATAAAGTATAAGAATTTACAGGGATCAGCTAATAATAATACCTACCCAACATTATTATTTAATTCTGATCGCATACAACTGAATTTATATGTGATATGAATTCTCCATACTGGTACAAGTTAGAGAACTTGTGGACTGGACCGACCCACATAAGAACGCTACATGGAACGTTATATGTTTTTCGATAGCGGTTCTTATATGTATTGTCCTTAGACCTGAGATCATCAAGGTTCCCAACATATGAGTCGTATACCTTGATATTACTCTTGGTTATTTCGTAAATGAGTAGACCTTAGTGTAATCATTGGGTATATGATAAATGTGTAGTGGGTTTTGTATGATCCAGAAGGGATTCGTCGAACCCATATAACGGGTATATTATCGGATGGTTTCTTGATAGAGTTGAACCGGAAATGCATGGCCATGCTCGGATTATGATATGGTGCTATCATAGGTATCCGTTTTACGCGGTTAACTCGAGGATCAAGAAACCGAGATTGAACATATGCGAGATTGACATATTCCATGTCTCCTGTTTAATCTTAATAATGGGACGAAGGGACGATGACATGTTTACTAGGCATATTGAATCAGTACTGATCTTGTCGTTCGGGTAGTAATGATGTGTTGCTAGACGCTGCTCTTTGCTTATAATTGTAAATGAGTTTACAATAATTGCCGGACGTTACAAGTGCCTACAGGGTCACACACTTAGAATCGTTGATTCGAGCAGGTGGTTGAACCGTGGTTGGACCATGGTTCGACCAGGCGTGGTTGGACCGTGGTTGGACTGTTGTTGGACCAGGGTCGTTTTAGGCTGGTTTGAATCAATAATTGTCAGAATTATTGAGCCAAACCTGATGGCATGTGATGTGTAATCCCATTAGTGCATAGTGGAGACATGATTAGACTAGATAGTGGTGGAATCTTAATCATGTTGGATGGACCCTTATGTTGGCCATTCTTGTCTCTAATTATCTATGCATTTATTGGAGTGAGTAATCAGATTACTCTACACTATTGAGTCTGATTTTTTAGAGCTTGAGAGACTTGAGAGCTTAGAGTTTTCAGGTTACACACATCCTTCTTTGAGAAAGAAGAAAAACACCACATACACTAGCTCCCGGAAATCCGCAGCTAGCACTGCTGTTCGGGAGAGCTTGGGTTGGTAATCGTGTGCCGATTCTAACTAGTCATCGACGGTTCGTGTGGATACCGTAGAGGGGCGGGATTGATGTCCGGCTCTTGCTGATTCGGATCATCAGTTGAGTGAAAGACCTCAACCGAACCAGGTATGTTTTTCTATAACTCGGTTTACTTTGTTTCACTTGGATCCTCCATGTGTATCCGGTTTTTCCGTTGCGCATTTAGTTGCATTTGATTGTCAATTTGTATGCCCGGATACTTACACCATCTGCCCAAATTTTATATATATAAGTCCTTTTCAAAATTAAGATTAATATTATACTAATTTAAAAAGTACAATACTATGTCACGTGCGATGCACGTGTAGAAAAAACTAGTGTTAAAAAAAAGATATTATTTAATCCAATACAAATTGACTACCTATTTTATCTCATAAAATATACTTGTCAGCTTTGCATTATTTGATTAAATCAAATATAATAATCATTAATATTATTGCCGAATTAACTAAAAAATACATATAAATTATTTATATTCAATTGATAGAGAACCTGGGCTCCGCTATCACTGTTGGAATCAGTGGAATACTTATATATAACTTATTTATATATATATCGCAGCGAATAATTAATTTGATTCCAATAGTTGTCAATTGAACATACATTAGAAAAGAATTATACTAACCGTTATAATGCAGCAGTTGTTATATCCCCGAGCTCAGTCTCAGTCACTAGGTTGTAGCAAACCAAAGTGATCCTCTCTTTGGAGTCCCACCTCCACAAATAATTCACACCAGGGGAAGGTTCCAGAATTTTTCTAAAAGACAAGCACTAAAATCCCCTAGAGAACTAGTAAGAGAATTTTAGCTTTGGGGGGTAAGGGAACTGAGTGAGAACTTTTCTCTGTGTTTTCTAGTATTTTCACAACGGCATAAGCTGCCTATTTATGGGCAAGTTCAATCCAATCCTAACTTAACTGTCAAGCTAGAATGTTAGACTATTGAAAATTCAAATAGATTAACCAGTTAATCTCTTATCCTCTTTTTTAATTTAAACCATTGGATAATATCCAACAGTGCCATGATGACATGCAACTCATGGCTGAAATCTATTATATATATTAATAGTTGAATCCCTCACCAGGTTTTGACACATAAGATTTTTAGAGTCTTGCTTTTTTGCCATGTGTAGGCTTTGAGGTTTTCGTTTTTTGCCATGTGGAGGGTTTTAGGTGTTGTTTGATTGGCCCTTATTTTCATTATAATTATCCCAATTAGAATTAAGGAAAAATCTAATTATACACGATCAGATTTTTTTAGCAAGATACCTAATTATACACGATCAGATTTTTTAGCAAGATTAGTACTCTCCACAATCAGAATTTTTTAAAGATACAGTCCTAAGATATATATTCTATCCTTTTTGTTTGATAAGATTGGTTTGTTTTTTTTTTTTTCCTCTAAACTAGAATTTTGGTTTGATTAGAATTTTCGTTTTCAATCTGATTGTTTTTTTCAACAATTTTGCTTTTAGTAAAATTGGGGAACTACAATTTCGGTTGTTGTTTAATGTATTATTATTTTTTGTATGATAATTAAGTTTGAATTTTTGTTTTTAATCTGATTGTTTTTTTCTACAATTTCGCTTTTAGTAAAATCGGGGAACTACAATTTCGGATTGGTTTGGTATTATAATAGAGATATATATATATTCTATCCTTTTTGTTTGATAAGATTGGTTTGTTTTTTTTCCTCTAAACTAGAATTTTGGTTTGATTAGAATTTATGTTTTTAATCTGATTTTTTTTTCAACAATTTCGCTTTCAGTAAAATTGGGGAACTACAATTTCGATTGTTATTTAATGTATTATTATTTTTTGTATGATAATTAAGTTAGAATTTCCGTTTTTAAGCTGATTGTTTTTTTCTACAATTTCGTTTTTAGTAAAATTGGGGAACTATAATTTTTAGTAAAATTGGGGAACTACAATTTCGGTTGTTGTTTAATCATAATAATAAAAAAATACTATTAATTCAATGATCTTAAAACTAAGTTGATCTAATAATATACAATTAAAAAATGATGTTAAAGCAAAAATCATATTAAAGCCTACTCAAACAAAAAAAAAAAATGATTTGATCTTAAAGCCTACTCAAACTAAATTTCGATAGAGTTTGATCAGATTGGTATTATATATATATTCTATTTTTTTTTGTTTGATCAGATCGGTTTGTTTTTTTTTTTTCCTCTTAACTAGAATTTCGGTAGAGTTTGATAATTTCGAATGAGTTTGATAATTTCTGAAGTGATAATTAAGGAATTATGATTAATGTCTCATCTCTAAAGCTCCTATTCTGTATAAATACATGTCTATAGTTGTGTGTGTGTTACAGTTCCTTTTCTATTTTTTCTCTCTTCTCCCCTTCTTTCTTTTGGCTTCCAGGACGGATGTTAGTATTAGTTTTTTTTAGTTTCTCTTTTTTACATTACTTTTAATGCAATATAATTTTTTTTCATTCATTGTTTCTTTTAGTTTCTTTAGTATTCTTTTTTTAGTTTCTATATTTTTCTTTAAATGATATTATATTTTTTAGTTTTAGAATCTGTGTATTTTTCATTCCTATAATATTTATAATTTTTCTTTCCAGTGCAATGAATTCAAATACTTTGGACGAATTATGCCCTGAAAATAACTTTTTTACAATTCAAGTTCGTGTTTCAAGGAAGTGGGAGTCCTTAGAATACCAAATTGAACAATATCCTTATCAGTCTAGATTTAATTCTAATTGATGAAAAGGTAAGTTTCCATTTTACATGCTTTCTGTTTTTTTTGGCATTGTATTTGTTTGTTTTAATTTTCTAGTTATTTATATTATTTTTATATTTTTATTTTGTTGACATTGTTTTTGTCTTTCTTAATTTTCAGATTTATATATCATTTTTTCAAATTTCCAGTTATTTATATTATTTTCCAGTTAAAATTTTAATTTTTTTATATTTATCGCATTGTATTTGTTTGTATAAATTACTAGATTTATATATTATATTTTTTTCACATTACATTTGTTTGTTTTAAATTTCCAGTTTTATATATTATTTTCTAGATTTCCAGTTATTTATATTATTTTCCAGTTATTTATATTATTTGTTTGTTTTTTGCATTGTTTTTGTTTTTCTTTATTTTTCAGAATTAAATACTATTTTTTGTTTTTATTTGTTCGCATTGTGTTTATTTTTATAAATTAGCAGATGTATATATTATTTTTCTGTTTTTATATTACCTAATTGTATTTATTTTTCTTAATTTTAAAGATTTATATTATTTTCTGCTTTTATTTATTCGCATTGTATTTGTTTTAATAAATTACCAGATTCATCTATTCCTTTTTCCCCCGCATTACATTTTTTTCCTCCAGGTTTATATATGATTTTCCTGTTTTTATCTTTTTGGCTTTGTATTTGTTTTTCTTAATTTTCAGATTGATATTATTTTCTGTTTTTTATTAGCATTGTATTTATTTTTATAAATTACGAGTTTTATATATTATTTTTCTATTTTTATTTTTTTGCATTGTATTTGTTTTTCTTAATTTTCCAGAATTATATTACTTTTGGTTTTTATTTTTTTCGCATTTTATTTGTTTTTTTTATACTAATGAGTATTGTATTTGTTTTAATAAATTACCATATTCATATATTCTTTTTTTCCCCGCATTGTATTTTTTTCCTCCAGATTTATATATGATTTTCCTATTTTTATTTTTTTCCCTTTGTATTTGTTTTTCTTAATTTTCAGATTGATATTATTTTCTATTTTTTATTAGCATTGTATTTATTTTTATAAATTGCAATTTTTATATATTATTTTTCTGTTTTTATTTTTTTGCATTGTATTTGTTTTTCTTAATTTTCCAGATTTATATTATTTTCTGTTTTTATTTTTTACACATTGTATTTGTCTTAATAAATCACCGGATTTATATATTCTTTTTGTTTCCGCATTGATTTGTTTTTCTTTATTTTCCAGTTTTATATTATTTTTTGTTTTTATTTTTTCGCATTGTATTTGTTTTTCTTAATTTTTCAGATTTATTTTACTTTATGTTTTTATTTTTACCTCATTGTATTTTTTTGGCATTATATTATTTTTTTGCTTACTTATTTTTCCTTTGGTATTATTTTTTCAGTTTTTATTTTTTTGGCATTATTTTATTTTTAAAATTTTTCCTAACTTTTTTAAAATTTTTTGTGTGATTTTGAAATAGGGTTCAATGATGCATGCTATAGTAAAGAAAAGTTTTTCACAACATTTTCTTGCCAAATTGCAAGAAAGCTTGGTCTATAAAATCTCTAATTTCAAGATGGTTAAAGAAACCAGTCAAAACCAACCAGTGAAGCACCAATTTAAAATTTTGTTTTATGGTTCTACCAAAATTGAACAAGTAGTAGGAGATATAAAAAATATCCCTATTCATTTGTTTGATTTTGTTGACCGAAATACAATTGTTGAAAGATGCAACAAGAAATAGAGGTGGAACATATTAGTAAAAAGAATGAAAAATTGTGTAAAAAAATAGAGGTGGAAACAAAGGAAAAAAGTATACTAAATCGGGAAAAAATTATGAACTATTTAATTGCTTAAAAAATATTATGTGTGTCAAAAAAGTACTTTAAACTACATATTACTATACTAATACTAACTAGGCCCGTGGAATCCACGGGTAGTGAGCTAGTTCATGATAAGGGCTGCATTGCTCATTTGAACTTGGCCTTTTATTCGTCTTTCGTATACAGAAGTGGTGCAGCTACTAGAGGATGCTACCAAAAATGAGAAGAAGAAGTTTGAGAACAAAGTTGAGTGGGGAATTGACTTGGCTTCTGAGCACGAGAGGTCTATAATTCTCTTGTTTGCATCTTTTTATACATGTTCCTTCTGCATGTTTTGGATATATAGTGATGCATCAATTTTAATTGTTGCATATATATGCAGATATTTGACAGAGGTAATATTTCAGAAGCCCGTTATTGTGTATAACTATCCAAAAGGAATTAAGGCGTTCTACATGAGGCTCAATGACGATTCAAAATTAGTAGCTGCTATGGTTGTTCTTGTGCCTAAGGTAAATGCTTACTCTAGTATGATTTCAAGCTTTGGAGACAATGGTTATATATGACTTGTTAGTTTGTCTTAATTTGTTGACCTTTTGCCAACGCCCTATTTAAATTTGTTATGCATGGTATATAGGTAGGAGAGTTGATAGGTGGAAGCCAAAGGCAGGAGCGTTATGAGGTTCTTCAGCGGAGGTGAGCGAAGTACATTTGAAGCTTTCATCTACATCACTATTTTTTTGTTATCACAGTGTGGTTTTCTTGATAGGGATATCTCCTTAATTGCAGAATGCTCGAGATGGGGTTGCCTTGGGAACCATGTGAGAAGTACCTCGACCTGCGGCTTTATGGTACCATGAAGTACGATGGATTTGGCTTAGGTTTTGAGCGGATGGTTCTCTTTTCAACTGGCATTGACAACATTAGAGATGACATCCCCTATCCTAGATACCTAGGGAGGGCTGACCTTTGATTTTGCTTTGTCATTGCAAATGAATTTTAGCCTAATCCCTACATAATTCAAATGTTTAGTTATACAACAGTATAGCTTAAATTCGAAAAGAGATTTGTTTTCAGCAGGGGGTTGCTATTGTACCTTTGTAAACTGATAGCCTCCTGCAAGTATACAGGGTGTTGTAGTACCAAGGTCGTCTCACAGGGATCTTTGCTAAGTACTATTAACAGTGTGATACACGATTATCTAGAAAATAAAGCCTCAAAGAGGAATCGATTGAGTGGTGATAAATAAAAGTGAACAGCTAATAAAGAATAGCAAATGAGAAGACAATGATTAAAAACATCTGGGAGTTCGGGGAATCCCTTGCCAATATTTCCATGCATTTAAGTGCAACACGACCAAGTCGTGTACTATCACTACACGACCTGCCTGTGTAGATCTGATATTAAATCCTAAAAGTACTCTTCTTTGAAAGAACCGGTAAACTCAATTAGACCAATAACCTACTCCCGTAAGCCGTAAAGCCCCTTCCTAACTTATTTCCACTATCCATTTGCCAGTGCTAAAATAAATCAGGAGCTTTAAGTCCTTACCTTTAAGTCTCCAATAGAAAGCACGCCTCTCCCGAGGTCGGTTTCTAAAGCCCAGCCTAAGTTTTCTATAGGAAACTGATGCTGTCACTTAACAATTTCCTATTATAGATTTAAGCTAATTGGTGGCCAAACAACTAACTTAATTAAGAATCAAAGACCAAATAAAAAAAGAATAATTAAAAGAAATAATATTTAATTAAGTTTGCATAAAATAAATGGCAAGATCATCTCCTCATCCTAGATTATGAAATTTAGTTGGCCATAGATAGAGAGGAATAAATAATAAATAAAGAAGTCATCATTTTAATATCAAAGAAAGGAATAAATAAATAAATAATAAGTAAATACTCCAAACCTTGAATGGATGAATAACCTCTTCTCTTTATTAATTTCCAACTCCAAGCTACAACTCAATAAACTAATCTAAGTGTTTAATATAAGGAATAAAAGAAAATACAAAGTAGAGAATTTCCTAGTCTAAATGCGTGAAGTGTCTCCTACTAGAACCTCCTTTGGCTTGTTTGCATGCGTCATTTATAGTGCAAAATGGAAAAGGAATTAGTGGCTGTGAACGGCTCCACCTTCCAAGGGATTCTCTTTTTGGCAGCCAAGCATGCAATTATCCATAAGATTTGACAAAATAAATTCCTTATTTTGAAGGAGAATCACGTGGAATGGGGGAAGACATCCAATCTTGAATGATTCTTGTTTTGGGTTTTGAAAACCCAAATCCCTTTTGAATATTTGGAAGATGTGATCTGCTGCCAACTTGTGAAGCTTGTCCAAGAAAGTCCAATTCTTATTGATGTAGTGCAAAGAGATCCCAAAATTCTCTATTTCCTGCAAAAAGGTCCAAAAACACTAGGAAAGAATTTTATTAAAAATAAACTAAATAAAGGTTAGAAAAATAAATAAATAAATATTAAAAATAAGAAAAATGCCACAAATTAAACCACAAAATGTGTGTAAAATATGCACACATCATGCCCCCAAACTTAAGCTTTTGCTTGTCCCCAAGCAAATAATATGAAAACAAGGGTGAAAAAGGAAATCACTCAACAGTTTTAGTCAAAAACCGATATGTCAAATTCACAAAAAATCCTTCAAAAATACCCCAAGATGTCAAGATTCCTAGACTCACAAAGAACCTAAAAAGGATAATCCCAACCGAACCAAATTCTACCTATCTGGGCCACGACACCATTTGGACAAAATTTCCGTCTTCCTCAATTTTGCTCGGAAAAAAAAAGGGTAGGTTAGTCTTTGGCATTTATTAAAGAAAATAAACAAGGTTAAATAAGCAGGTTCACTCTTCAATCTCCACTAATGTCAAGGACACAAATCAAAGGATTAAAAGGACTTTGTTAAGGTTGTAATGAGGCTTGGTTTAAAGTTAACAAGAAATAGAAAAGGAAAAACAAAAGATGCAAATGCTCGGAAAAATTTGTACCATAACACTTAGCAAAAAATGATGTTTTGATGGTTCTAATCATTGTGTGTATGCTGGAGAGTTTTTTTGCTAACTTGTATGTCTTTTTGAAAATTTTTGCTATAGGGACAACTTTTTGCATGATGAAGGAATTCTCATTCTTTTTCCTTGTCCCCTTTCTTCTTTTTTTTTTGTTGTTTCTTTTTTTTTCCCGAATGAATGAAACTTTACTCTCTGGATCGACACAAGCTCCTTGTGTTGTGCCTGTATAGATGAACCAAATATGAACTCACTAGTGTTAAGGGTACAAAATAATTCGAGCAAAATACATAAAGGAATGGAAAGTGGAAGAAAATGAGATGATAGCCATGGTTTCAAATTGGTTAAGGTGGTGAGATGTGGGTATGAATGAAATTGTGGCTATCGAATATGGGCCCAAAAGAGTTAGCAAGGGAAAATATGTACACACGGGTAGGCTGTGTTTAAAGGTTGGAGTTACAAACCAAGGAAAAATGCCTTAATCATGTCCGATGAAAAGTGCCCTTGTTAATTTCGCCTCGACCGAATTATGAACCTGTTCTAAGACCTGTTGTTAATGCCAAGTTTTTTTTTTGGATAAAAAGAATAAACAGCAAAAAGAGTTAGAACAGATTATGAACAAATGATATTGCGGCTCATAAAAATCTTTATTCGGCCCAACCTGAAATTTTTCCTTCAAGGCCCAATACAAACCCAAGGCTACTTAACATACAGAGGATATAAATGATGAATTTCCTGTTCATTCGTCATGGCGGAATCAAAAGGCCCAATGTGAGTGATATGTGACTTTGTGCAAAAAGTTTTATTCATGCAAAGAAAATAACAAAAACAAAATCAAATTTTGAAAAATTTATGCATGCATGCTAAAAAGATAAAAATTTGAAAAAAAAGGTAAATAACTTTATTTGCCCTCGCCCCCAAACTTAAAATGTGTAGTGTCCTCACTGTACTAGAATATAAAAAGGAAAGATAAAACTTGATTTTCTCTTCCTTGGGGTTGTGATGGGGATGTCTTCTTATTGATGCGAAAGGAAATAATTGTGGGTTGCCTCCCACACAGCGCTTCTTTAACGTCTTGTAGCTGGACTCGATGCCTCTTATTCAGAGTGTGCATCGGCAAACGATAACACCACCTCTTTTCCGATTGGCTCTTCGGGGAGGTAGAATTTTAGACGTTGTCCGTTCACGGTGAATGTACCGTCGTCCTTGTTGCAAATTACAACAGCTCCAGACTAGTGGACTTTGACGACTTCGAAAGGTCCCGACCAGCGAGACTTAAGCTTTCCTGGGAAAAGCTCAAGTCTGGAGTTGAATAATAGGACTTGGTCCCCAGCCTGGAAATCTCTTTTCAAAATCCGCTTGTCGTGCCATCGTTTGGTTCTTTCCTTGTAGATCTTGGCGTTTTCGTAGGCATCCAAACGAATTTCTTTAAGCTCGTTGAGCTGCAACAGGCGGTGTTGTCCTGTTGCCTTGGGGTCAAAGTTCAAAACTTTGATCGCCCAGTAGGCCTTGTGCTGGAGCTCGAACCGGAGGTGGCAAGACTTCCCGTACACGAGCCGGTAGGGAGTTATGCCGATAGGGGTTTTATAAGCTGTCCGGTAGGCCCATAAAGTATCATCGAGCTTAATAACCCATTCTTTTATTGAGGAGTTCACCGTCTTTTCCAAGATCTGCTTGATTGCCCTATTGGACACTTCTACCTGCCCGCTCGTCTGAGGATGGTATGGAGTAGCGACTTTGTGGGTTACTCCATATTTGCGAAGCACATCCTCCAATTGTTTGTTACAAAAGTGGGTGCCGTCATCGCTTATCGACGCCCTGGGTGTGCCAAATCGAGAAAAGATCTTTTTAAGGAATTTGACCACGACCCGAGCATCGTTGGTAGGAGATGCGATGGCCTCAACCCATTTCGTAACATAATCTACTGCTACCAAGATGTAGCAGTTGGATCGGGAGGATGGGAAAGGTCCCATAAAGTCTATCCCCCATACGTCGAAAGGTTCGACCTCCAAAATGCCTTGCTGTGGCATCTCATGGCGTTCGGAGATGTTACCCGTGTGCTGGCACCGATCACACGACCGTGTGAATTTCTTGGCATCTTTGAACAGAGTAGGCTAGAAAAATCCACTTTGCAATGCCTTTGCCGTTGTTTTGTCAGCGCCCATGTGGCCGCCATAAGGTGAAGCATGGCAACTGCGAAGGATGTCGTCGACCTCGTTCTCGGGTACGCATCTTCGTATCATCCCATCGCCGCATCATCTGAATAGTAGTGGATCATCCCAAACTAATGCCTCATATTAGAGAGAAATCTCTTCCTCTGTTGATGGGATTGATTTGGCGGCAAGATCCCACTTGCTAGATAGTTGACAATGTCGGCGTACCATGGGGTTGTGCATCGAACTTCTGCCATGAGAGCTGCCAACTGTTCTTCCGAAAAAGTATCGTTAATTGGTAGCTCATCTTCGTTGGAGATGTGTTCCTGGGCCAATCTCGAGAGATGGTCCGCAACAGTATTCTCAGTTCCCTTCTTATCTCGGATCTCGAGGTCAAACTCTTGAAGCAAGAGTACCCACTGGATTAGCCATGGCTTAGCATCTTTCTTCTGCATCAAGTATTTGAGTGCAGAGTGGTCTGTGTGGATGATGACCTTGGAACCGAGAAGGTAAGAACGGAACTTTTCTACAGCGAAGACAACTGCTAACATCTCCTTCTAAGTTGTTGCATAGTTGACCTGTGCATCGCCGAGTGTCTTGCTCGCGTAATAAATTGCATGCAATTTATTGTCTTTTCTCTGGCCCAAGACAGCTCCCACCGCATGATCACTAGCATCGCACATAATCTCAAAAGGAATGCTCCAATCGGGAGGTTGCATGATTGGAGCGGAGATTAGTGCTTGCTTGATCTTCTCGAAGGCTTCCAGGCATGCTTGGTCAAATTTGAAGGGCACGCCTTTGTTGAGCAGGTTGGTCAAAGGCTTAGTAACCTTTGAAAAATCCTTGATGAACCTTCCATAAAATCCAGCATGGCCAAGGAAGCTTCGAATCCCTCGAACATTGGTTGGTGGGGGCAGCTTTTCAATCACCTCGATCTTTGCACGGTCAACTTCTATTCCTCGTTCGGAAATAGTATGGCCCAAGACTATCCCTTCACGAACCATGAAGTGGCACTTTTCCCAGTTAAGCACCAGGTTGGCTTCTTCGCATCGCTGTAACACTCGAGAGAGATTGGCGAGACATTCATCGAAGGTCTTCCTGTAGACTGAGAAATCGTCCATGAAGACTTCCATGATTTCCTCGATCATATCTGAGAAGATTGCCATCATACATCGTTGGAATGTCGCTAGAGCATTGCATAATCCAAACGGCATCCTTCGGTAGGCGAATGTTCCATATGGGCATGTGAATGTCGTCTTTTCTTGATCGCTTGGATGGATTGGGGTCTGGAAGAAGCCAGAATATCCATCCAAGTAACAGAAATAGGAGTGCTTGCCAGTCTCTCGAGCATCTGATCGATGAATGGGAGTGGGAAATGATCTTTCCGGGTGACGCTATTCAGTTTTCTGTAGTCGATGCACATGCGCCACCCAGTGACTGTCATCATGGGGATGAGCTCATTGTTCTCATTGGTGACGACAGTCATTCCTCCTTTCTTGGGCACGACATGAACAGGAGAGACCCATTCACTGTCTGAGATGGGATAGATTATCCCAACGTCAAGAAGCTTCAAAATCTCCTTTTTGACGACTTCTTTCATGTTCTCGTTTAGTCGTCTTTGACGCTCAATTATCAGCTTATAGCCGTCTTCCAAAAGTATTCTACGGGTGCAAAATGCGGGACTTATCCCGGTGAGGTCATCAATAGAATACCCGATTGCTCTTCGGTATGCCTTGAGCTCTTTCAACAGCTTTTTCTCCTATTCCTCTGTCAAACTTGCGCTTATGATTACTGGGTATGTGGAATTAGGCCCCAGGAATGCATACCGAAGCTTGGGAGGCAAAGGCTTGAGCTCAACCTTCGGAGCATCTTCTTCAACTAAATCTTCTGGCATCTTGTTCAACTCTTCAAATTTCTTATCTTCTTCGTTAGATGCCAGAGATAAAATCTCTAATTGGCGTGCGCATTCTGCTATTTCAGGATCAAGATCCTGAATACTCTTGCTATGGGCGAGGCACGCCAATAGACGATCTGCACAGTCTGCCTGTGCATTTTCTTCTTGAACTGTTGTTTCCACAAGATCAAGGCGGTAGCACGAGTTGTCTGCTACGCCTTTTCGGATCACTTCATCTACGACGAAGCATATCTTTTCAGACCCGACTTGTAACGAGAGCTTCCCGCCTTTGACGTCGATAACAGCTCCAGCAGTTGCCAGGAAGGGTCGTCCGAGAATGATTGGCACGTGGTTATCAGCTTCCATATCTAGAACCACGAAGTCAACCGGGACGAAAAAGTTCCCGATCTTGATGGGGACATCCTCCAAAATTCCCACTGGGTACTTGACCGTCCTATCTGCTGTTAGAACCTATGTCTTCATGGTTCGCTTATTACAGGTTTTGATAAATGACAAACCAAGATCATAACCAAGATGAAGCAAAAAGAAATCAAGCAAACAAGTACTCAACCAAAGTGATCAAGAATTCAAGTGAAGATATGATCAAGAGTTGAAGTGCAAAGAAGAGCAAGAGAAGTTAGGACCCATTTGTACAAGGTAAAACACTCAACTTCTCTTAGGCATTGGCT
>JAKUCV010005478.1:4011-30489 GCA_028386065.3 Turnera subulata | reverse complement strand
AAATAACATCGATGTTGGCATCCTAAACATCGATGTTCTTGTGACCGTTGGTCAAAACATCGATGTTGTCATTTGAAACATCGATGTTGTCATTTGAAACATCGATGTTGTCATTTCTTCAATGTTTTCCAAAATTTGGCAGAAGCGGAAAAACATCGATGTTCTACTTAAAACATCGATGTTCTGACAATTGTCAAACAAGTTGAAATTTGGCAGTAGCCAAAAAACATCGATGTTTTATTTTCAACATCGATGTTCTTGCATAACTCCGTTTTCATCATATTTTTGCGTAGCCAAAAAACATCGATGTTGAATTGAAGAACATCGATGTTTAGTATGAAAACATCGATGTTCTAAAATGCAACATCGATGTTCTACTAGCCGTTGGAACAATAATTTAAAATTGTTGGCTAAAACATCGATGTTTGTAGTCAAAACATCGATGTTCTGCCGTTGTAGCAGACAACTTTTTAGCACCCACTATGTTTTGTTTAAGACTGTTTTTGGGTGGATTTAAAATGGCTCTATAACTTTTCAGAGCTTTAAATTGAGCATTTTTAGCTCTGTTTCAAACTGAATCAACTCTCTACTTACATGCATTCATCTCACACATTCAAATCAATCTTTGTTGAGCCAATATCCTATTGAGGATTTGAGAGTTGCCTTTTAGAGCTTCACTTGTACACTCATACCTGCTCTTTGAGAGAGTCTTCTATTCTGAGTGATTGTGTATTCATACACCTTAAGAGAGGATAGTTCCCTTGTTTAGATTCACAAGAAGAGGGTATATCTTCTTGTGTGAGAAGTCTTAAGGTGTGGTATCCTTAAGCAAGTCTAGGATTCTTGAGATTAGAATTCCTAGGGAAGTCTTGAAGTGAGGTATCTTCAAGTAAGAGAGCTGAATTTCATGTGACTTGAACTTTCAGGGTTTAGGATTCTTGTGACTAGAATTCCTAGGTTGTAACGGTTTGTTAAGCACCAGTAAGCTTAACGTAGATAGTGAAATCTTCAAGTGAGACTTGAAGGGCTGGATTAGCCACACTAGTAGAGTGTGTGTGAACCAGGATAAATTTCTTGTGTCCTTCATTCTTTCAATTCCGCATTTAATTCCTGCTTATTTCGTTTTTATTCGATTATCGCTATTCACCCCCCCTCTAGCGAAGGGCTATTGTTTCTAACATGTGCTAGATGGAGCGACATAGCAGTAGGTTTTAGATCCCCCAAGTTTAGCTGTTTGCTGATCGATAAGGGAATCACACTGACGCTTGCTCCTAGATCGCAAAGTGCTCTCTTAATATGCACCTCCCCTATGTCACAAGGGATAGTGAAGGTCCCTGGATCCGGGAGCTTGTTCTGGATGATAGCACTACACTCTCTCGTCAAGGCCACCGTCCCATAATCCATTAGTTTATTCTTATTGGACAAGATGTCCTTTAAGAATTTTGCATAAGTGGGCATTTGGGACACAGCCTCGATAAACGGAATGTTGATATAGAGCTTCTTCATGATCTCGAGGAAGCGTCCAAACTTCTTGTCGTGTACCAGTGGATTGAGCCTTTGAGGAAAGGGAATAGGTGGAACATAGGCTTTAACTTCATCCTTCTTCCCTTTTCCTTTGTCGGCTGACACAGCCTGCTCATGCTCCGCAGGCTTGTCTTCTTACACGGCCTGGCCATGTGCTGCTTCTTTTACCGGGGCCGGAGGAGGTTGTCGCTCTTTGTACTGGGTACCACTTCGAAGAGTGATTGCATTGGATTGAGCTTTAGGGTTGACCTCCGGTTTCCCTAGTAGTCTTCCGGGATTGCCTTGACTGGGGCCAGCTTGAGCAATCTGACATTTGAGACTATTGATCTCGTCAGAAAGCCCTTTCACAACCTGACATTGCTTTTCCATGAACTGCTGTTGTTGTTTCATGAAAGTTGCCATATCGTCTTTAGGAGCTTGTTGATAGCCATGTTGGTATGGCTGTGCAGGTTGTTTGGGAGGAAATCCGGGAGGACCTCTTCCGGCTGGATTTGGATTTGGCTGCTGAGGTTTCCATGAGAAGTTGGGATGGTCCCTCCACCCTGGGTTGTAAGCATTCGAATAAGGGTCCTTCTGGACTCTTTGATTGATATAGCTAACTTCCTCTTGATAAGGTTCCTCATAGGTTCCCTCAGCAGGACATCCGGAATAACTTCCTTCACATCTTGCACATGAATGGGAATGTCCATTCCCATTCATCTTCATTAAGGCATCCAATTTGGCATTCACCAGGTTTATTGCGTCCAGTTCAAGGACTCCGGCGGGTTTTACGCTGGGTGCGTCGACAATCCACCCGAACTTGTTGCTGGCGATGTGTTCAAACATATCATACACATCCTCAGCATCTTTAGCTATGACAACGCCCCCGGCTGATGCATCAACATGGGCTTGAAGAGCCTCACTCAAGCCAGCATAAAACTTCTCCACAACCAGCCAATCTGGGAGGCCGTGCTGTGGGCATTTTCTTAAAGCTTCCTTGAATCTCTCCCATGCATCATAGAAAGATTCGTTAGGCTTTTGCTTGAATTCCATGATGCCATTTTGCAATATCATGGCCTTGCTTGGAGGGTAGAATTTCTTCAGAAAGGCCTGAGACAGGGTAGCCCATGTGTCAAATGTCCCAGCAGGTTGTGCCATTAGCCATGCCTTCGCTTTATCCTTAAGAGAGAAAGGAAAAAGGCGAAGTTTTATAGCGTCTTTGGAGAATCCATTTATCTTGATCGTGTCGCAGATTTCCAGGAAACTCTGCAGATGTAGATTAGGATCTTCCAAAGTGGATCCCCCGAAGGCTTCTTTCTGGACCATTTGAACAAGGTTCGCCTTCAGTTCGAAGTTATTCGCTTGCACAGGTGGGCGAACCACGCTTGACTGTGCAAGGGTTGCATCTGGAATTGAGAAGTCCCGGACCGGTCTAAGCCGAGGTCCGAATTGGACTCCTTCGTTGTGTTCAGCCATTTCTCCTTCAGACGAGGCGTCGTCCTCTGATTCCTTCGCGAGCCGGAGTCTACGAAGTCTGGCCCAAAAATTTCTCTCGACCTCGGGATCTAGCTTTCCTGGTGGTACTCCCGAGCTCCTAAGATTCATGCACCAAAGCGACCTGAAGAAGAAAACACGCTAAACAAAATGGGTGAAAAAGAAAAAGAAAAATCTAGATTAACCAAATCACAAAGTTAAATAATATTAACGCCGATCCCCAGCAGCGGCGCCAAAAACTTGATAGCCTCCTGCAAGTATACAGGGTGTTGTAGTACCAAGGTCGTCTCACAGGGATCTTTGCTAAGTACTATTAACAATGTGATATGCGATTTTCTAGAAAATAAAGCCTCGAAGAGGATTCGATTGAGTGGTGATAAATAAAAGTGAACAGCTAATAAAGAATAGCAAATGAGAAGACAATGATTAAAAACATCTAGGAGTTCGGGGAATCCTTTTCCAATATTTCCATGCACTTAAGTGCAATACGACCAAGCCGTGTACTGTCACTACACGACCTGCCTGTGTAGATCTGATATTAAATCCTAAAAGTACTCTTCTTTGGAACTCAATTAGACCAATAACCTACTCCCGTAAGCCGTAAAGCCCCTTCCTAACTTATTTCCACTATCCATTTGCCAGTGCTAAAATAAATCAAGAGCTTTAAGTCCTTACCTTTAAGTTTCCAATAGAAAGCACACCTCTCCCAAGGTCGGTTCCTAAAGCCCGATCTAAGTTTTCTATAAGAAACTGATGTTGTCACTTAACAATTTCCTATTATAGATTTAAGCTAATTGGTGGCCAAACAACTAACTTAATTAAGCATCAAAGACCGAATCAAAGAAGAATAATTAAAAGAAATAATATTTAATTAAGTTTGCATAAAAATAAATAGCAAGATCATCCCCTCATCCTAGATTATGAAATTTAGTTGGCCATAGATAGAGAGGAATAAATAATAAATAAAGAAGTCATCATTTTAATATCAAAGAAAGAAATAAATAAATAAATAATAAGTAAATACTCCAAACCTTGAATGGATGGATGAATAACCTCTTCTCTTTATTAATTTCTAACTCCAAGCTACAACTCAATAAACTAATCTAAGTGCTTAATACAAGGAATAAAAGAAAATACAAAGTAGAGAATTTCCTAGTCTAAATGCGTGAAGTGTCTCCTACTGGAACCTCCTTTGGCTTGTTTGCATGCGTCATTTATAGTGCAAAATGGAAAAGGAATTAGTGGCTGTGAATGGCTCCACCTTCCAAGGGATTCTCTTTTTGGCAGCCAAGCATGCAATTACCCATAAGATTTGACAAAATAAAATCCTTATTTTGAAGGAGAATCACGTGGAATGGGGGAAGACATCCATTCTTGAATGATTCTTGTTTTGGGTTTTGAAAACCCAAATCCCTTTTGAATATTTAGAAGATGTGATCTGCTGCCAACTTGTGAAGCTAGTCCAAGAAAGTCCAATTCTTATTGATGTAGTGCAAAGAGATCCCAAAATTCTCTATTTCCTGCAAAAAGGTCCAAAAACACTA
This sequence comes from Turnera subulata, assembly GCA_028386065.3. Lineage (NCBI taxonomy): Eukaryota > Viridiplantae > Streptophyta > Magnoliopsida > Malpighiales > Passifloraceae > Turnera > Turnera subulata. The sequence goes on along the minus strand of JAKUCV010005478.1, from coordinate 25,948 downwards.
GGAAAGAATTTTATTAAAAATAAACTAAATAAAGGTTAGAAAAATAAATAAATATTAAAAATAAGAAAAATGCCACAAATTAAACCCCAAAATATGTGTAAAATATGCACACATCATAAACTCAAAGGTATCAAAACCCTGATGACGTGGATCAACATAATTGAAACAAGTGGATAAAAAATATTAATTATAGTTTAGTTCAACATTATTAAAAAACTTATATATTGGCCTCTATATTCTTTCCTTTTTCTAGTATTGAATAATCTATTTTAATAAAATTTTGGAAACATTAAAATGCTACAGGATAATCCATTCCGAAATTCTATGAATAGTTTTAGTAGTTTATTTAAAAAATTTTAGAAACCTACAGAATAATTTATTTCAATATTCTATGAAAATTTCTTGTACTTCATTGAAAAATTTTAAAAGTTATTCAATAAGTTATTCAAATATTATGTAAATATTCCCTTCTAATATTCCACGAATTGTTTTTTAATATTTGAATGAAAATTTTAAAACCTCTTAAAGCTATAGAAAAATTTATTAAAATATTTATATGAATATTTTTAATACTCCAATTAAAATTTTTAAAATTTGAAAAAATATATGAAAATTCATTCAGATATTTATATGAATATGTTTAATATTTCTTTAAAATTTAAAATTCTAAAAACTAATTCAATTTATAATTTAATAAATATTTTCTATATTTTATTTTAAAATTTTGTAAATTTGAAATTCTGCAAAGAATTCACTCTATAAATGGATGAATATTATCACTATTTTATTGGGAATGTTTTAAAAATTTAAAAGCTATAAAACAGTCCATTCCAATATTTTTATGAATGTTTTCACTATTTCTTTGAATTTTTTAAAAAAACTTTATGACCAACGGAATTATTCTATCCTGTTGAATATAATGCTTTGCTAATATCTCTTTATCTTATTCAGGTTTTGATAATGACAAATTAACCTTGTCTTTGATCATAGTTATGAAGCAAAAAGAAATTAATCAAGGGCAAAGATTTCATGTGATCAAGAATACAAGAATTGAAGTAACAAGGTCAAGCAAGAAGAGCAAGAAAAATTAGGAACACATTTTTGTACAAGGTTAAACCTTCAATTTCTCTAAATTATTGGCTCAAACAAAATCATTTTTACTCATACATCATATTGCCTTGTTTTCAATCATAAAAATGTTTTCTAAGCTTTGAACATCGATGTCCAAGTTTTGAACATCGATGTTCCTAATGTTTCAAAGTAGCAGTAGTTTAGAACATCGATTTTCAATATCCCAACATTGATGTTCTCATGACCGTTGTACTTAAAAAATTATTTTGAAGTATCCTAACATCGATGTTCAATACCATAACATCGATGTCCATTTGAATCCGGTTTCAAGATTGTCTTGGGAGTGTCCAAAACATCGATGTCCAACCACGAACATCGATGTTATTTTGTCTCGGGTCATGAGTGTCGAAATAACAACATCGATGTCCAACCATGAACATCGATGTTATTTTGTCTCGGGGTCATGGGCATTGAAATAACAACATCGATGTTCACTTTGGCAACATCGATGTTCTAGTGACCATTAGTGACCGTTGGCCCAATAATTGGCCAGGACATCGATGTCCACTGTCTCAACATCGATGTCCTTGTGACCGTTGGAACAACAATGCATATTCAGAGACCAGAACATCGATGTTCATGTTTCCAACATCGATGTTCAGCCGTCATGAGCAGACATACTTTTTACCTTTCCATGTTACTTTGTTTAAAGATGTTTTGAATTGATTTTCCAACGGTAATACATGTTTTTAACCTTATAAATAGAGCATGTAGGTCTCTGTTTTAGACAGATCAACTCTCTAGATTTTTGAGCATCCATTGTGAAACATACAGTTCAATTTTTAAGAGCCAATATTATTGAAAATTGAGAGTTGCCTTATAGAGCTTATTTTGTATACTCATACCTACTCTTGAAGAGAGCTTTTGTTTTGAGTGACTCAATTGTAATCATACACCTTGAGGGAGGATTGTTCCCTTGTAGAAGATTCATAGGAAGAGGTTTTTCTTTCTGTGGGAAAAGACTTGAAGTGAGGTATCTTCAATCAGTAAATTAGAGGTTTGTGTGATTCGAACTCTAGGTTTGTAAACGGTTTGTTAAGCACCCGGAAGCTTAACGCAGATAGTGAAATCTTCAAGAGAGTCTCTTGAAGGACTGGATTAGCTACACAGGTTGTGTGTGTGTGAACCAGTATAAAATCAGTTTGTTTCTCTCTTTTTAAATTGCGCAATTATTATTTCTTTAATCATTTGATTTGTTCTTAATCGCTAATTCACCCCCCTTAGCTTGTTCGGGCTTACAATTGGTAGCGGAGCAAGGTCTCTTTGTTTAGGATTAATCTCCATGAGTAAAGATCATGGCTTTTGAGGGGTACAATATCCACAAAGCTCCTTTCTTTGATGGTATGAACTTTGACTATTGGAAAGTTAGAATGCAAATGTTCCTAGAAGGTCAAGGTTTAGAAATTTGGGAGATAGTTGAAAGTGGTTGGAATAGGCCACCTAAGCCTTTGTGTGATTGGAGTGATATTGAGAAGAAGAAAGGTACTCTAGATGCCACAGCTAGAAATTCTCTATTATGTGCCTTAAGTAAAGAAGAGTTTGAAAGAATTAGGATTTGCAAGAGTTCTCATGAAATTTGGACACTCTTATGTACTACTCATGAGGGAACAAACCAAGTAAAGGAATCCAAGACAAATAGGCTTATGAGAGATTATGAGCTTTTTACAATGAAGCCTAATGAGTCCATTTATGACATGAGTACTAGATTTTCAGCTCTATGCAATAACCTGGTAAGCCTTGGTAAGGTTATTAGTGATAAAGAGAAGGTCACCATAGTGTTGAGATCCTTGACTAGGGAGTGGAAATCTAAAGTCACAGCAATTGAAGAGGCCAAAGATCTTAATGTCCTATTCTACAATGAACTGATAGGTTCTTTAATTGCTTATGGAATGAAGTTTGAAGGCAAAGAAGAAAAGAAGAAAGATCTTGCCTTGAAAATTCAAGATTCTTATGAAGAGGATGCAAGTGACAGAGATGATGATATGGCTCTAGTCACAAGAAAGTTCATGAAGTTCCTCCAGAAGAAGAGATTGCAAAAAGGGAGGAATATGAAGAGCACCTCGAAATATGAAGATACAAAGAAAAACCCAATTGTTTGCTATAAATGCAACAAATCCGGTCATATCAAATCGGAATGCCCATACAAAAAGAAAGCAAAACCTGATTCTTCAAAAAGCTCAGGCAAGAAAATCATGGTGACATGGGATGAAGATGACACATCATCAAGTGACTCGGATAGTGATGAAGATGCACATATATGCTTAATGGCTCTTGAAGATGATGAGGTAAATGATTCTTCTAATGACTTTACATTTGAAGAATTACATGATGCGTTCATTAATTTGCATGAAGAACTTGAGAAGTCCCTAAAAATGAATCAAACTTATAAAAAGCAACTCATGACTCTTGAAGAAGAAAAGCATGCTCTTAATGTGTCTTACAATGAACTAAATGAGAGAATATCTTCTAATGTATGTGCTTGTGTTATATTGGGAAAAGAGAATGAGTCTCTTAAGTCTCAAGTTGATGATTTAGAGAAAACCTTAGAAAAATTTACAAAGGGTAGAGATAGTCTTAATCTTCTTTTAGGATAACAAAGAAATCCAACACAAAAGGAAGGATTAGGCGCATCCAATGTGTCATATGAGGTCAAACCTATTGTGCAAAATGCTAAGACACATGAACATGGTGCTTCTTCTTCTACACATCATACTAGATCACATGATCATAGAGGGTCATATGCTCAAAAAGCAAGTCCATATGCAAGTAGTAATACATCCCATTATGCTAGATTTTATGCCAATGATAGAAGACCATATCCCTACAATGTTAGGTCAAATGATAATGGTGCAAGACTATATGTAAACAATACCAGAAATGTGGGATCCCATTCTATTAAACCAAGTGCACATGGTAGAAGATCATATGCTCACATTGCAAGAACTCATACTAATAATGATACATCATGTGCTCATTATGTTAGATCATTTGCATATAATGCAAAACCTCATGATTACAATTCAAGAGCACAAGCATATAGAGCTAGATCATTTCTCAACCATGCTAAGTTGAATACCTATGGTGGTAGGAAACAATCTTATCATAATAGAGCTCATGATCATTCTTATATTCCTTCAATCACATGCTATCATTGTAGAAAACATGGTCATGGAATTCGTACTTGCATGTTCAAGAGTATGAATCCACATGTGAAATATGTTTGGGTACCTAAAGGTACTAGAGCTAACATTCAAGGACCCTAGAATAAGGGGGTACCTAAGTTTTTTTTTGTGTTTTTACAGGATGACAAAGATGAGTGGGTACTTGATAGTGGATGTTCACGCCATATGACGGGTGATCAATCAAAGTTTTCGTCTTTGAAAGGTAAAGGTAAAGGTAAAGGTAAAGTAACATTTGGTGATAGCTCTAAGGGTAAAATACTTGGTATTGGTGATATTGGTTCTAATCCTACTATTGAGCATGTTCTTCTTGTTGATAACTTAAAATTCAATCTTTTAAGTATAAGTCAACTATGTGATAAGGGATATAGAGTCACCTTTGAATCTACTAAGTGCATGGTTACTAGATGTGTTGATGATCACTTACTCTTTATGGGGAAAAGGATTGGAAATCTTTACTCAATCAACCTAAAAGAAGTTGCTAACAATGATGTTAAGTGTTTTAGTGCAAAAATGGAGACACCTATTTTATGGCATAGGAGGCTTGGACACGCCAATTTGGAACTGATTTCCAAACTATCCAAGAAGGACCTTGTTAAGGGTCTACCCAAGCTCAAATTTGAAAAAGAAGGAGTATGTAGAGCTTGTCAACTTGGAAAGCAAGTTAAAAGTTCCTTCAAAGCCAAAAATATGGTAACAACTTCTAGACCTCTTGAACTCCTGCATCTTGATCTTTTTGGTCCTATGAGGACAACTAGTCTTGGTGGTATGAGTTATGTCTTTGTTATTGTTGATGATTACACTAGATTTTCTTGGGTCATATTTCTTGCTAGTAAAGATCATGCTTTGTATGAGTTTGGATGCCTTGTTAGACGTTTACAAAATGAAAAAGGTTAAAAGATTTCTAAAATCAGAAGTGATCATGGTGGTGAGTTTGATAATCTTTTGTTTGATCATTATTGTGAACAATGTGGCATTGAACACACTTTTTCTACTCCTATAATACCTCAACAAAATGGGGTTGTTCAGAGAAGAAATCGGACATTGCAAGAAATGGCACGCACTATGTTAAATGAAAATGGTATACCTCCATACTTTTGGGCCGAAGCGGTTAATACCGCATGTTATGTGCTAAATAGAGTCTTCTTAAGGCCTATCCTCAAGAAAACTCCTTATGAACTGTGGTATGGTAGAAAACCAAATATTGATTACTTTAAGGTGTTTGGATCAAAATGCTATATTCTTAATACCGCATGTTATGTGCTAAATGGTATACCTCCATACTTTTGGGCCGAAGCGGTTAATACTGCATGTTATGTGCTAAATAGAGTCTTCTTAAGGCCTATCCTCAAGAAAACTCCTTATGAACTGTGGTATGGTAGAAAACCAAATATTGATTACTTTAAGGTGTTTGGATCAAAATGTTATATTCTTAATACCAAGGACAATCTCGGTAAGTTTGATGCTAAATCGGATGAAGGTATATTTCTTGGTTACTCTATTACTAGTAAGGCCTATCGTGTGTATAACAAAAGGACTCTTCTTGTTGAAGAATCCATGCATGTTATATTTGATGAAGTTGATTTGAATGGTGATAGAGATGATGATATAATAAATTTCACACATAGACCTTCATCAAGCACGAATGTTGACGCTTCAACTAGCCAAACTTCATTGGATCATGATTCTTCACCAACGAATACAAGTGAACCTAAAAATGATGATATTTCCTTCCCTCAATCTTTTGATGTACAAGAGAAGGAAAAGGAAACAATCGAAGGACAAGGTATTGTGGAAATCAAGGTACCAAGGGGACATTCTCCTAGTGCAATTCTTGGGGATCCTACAAAAGGGGTAGTTACTAGATCTTCTTTACATAATTTGAATGATCATGTTGCATTTTTGTCACAAGTCGAGCCTAAAAATATTAAAGATGCTATTAATGATGAACGTTGGGTTATTGCTATGCAAGAGGAGTTAAATCAATTTGAGAGAAGTCAAGTTTGGAATCTTGTTCCTAGACCTCATGATCATCCCGTTATTGGCACTAAGTGGGTCTTTAGGAATAAGTTAGATGAAAATGGTATTGTTGTGAGGAACAAAGCTAGACTTGTTGCTCAAGGTTATAATCAAGAAGAAGGCATTAATTTTGATGAAACATTTGCTCATGTTGCTAGATTAGAATCCATTCGCATGCTTCTTGCATATGCATCATATAAAGCATTTAAATTGTTTCAAATGGATGTCAAGAGTGCATTCTTAAATGGCTATATCATAGAGGAAGTGTATGTTGAGCAACCCCCCAGGTTTGAAAATCATGAGTTTCCTCATCATGTGTTTAAACTCAAAAAGGCACTCTATGGTTTGAAACAAGCTCCAAGAGCTTGGTATGAAAGACTAAGTAACTTCCTTGTTTCTAATGGTTTTACAAGAGGAAAGGTTGATACTACCTTGTTTGTCAAAACTCATATGCATGAATTACTCATTGTTCAAATATATGTGGATGACATTCTTTTTTGTGCTACTAATGAGTTTTTGTGTAAGGAATTTGAAAAGTCCATGCAAAATGAATTTGAGATGAGCTACATGGGGGAGTTAACTTATTTCCTTGGATTTCAAGTAAAACAACTTGAAGGAGGGCATATTCATTAATCAAGCCAAGTATACAAAGGAGTTACTCAAAAGATTTGGGATAGACGGTGCTAAGATTAGCCCAACACCTATGAGCACTACCACTAAGCTTGACAAGGATGAGGAAGGTAAAGATGTTGATATCAAGCTATATAGAGGTATGATCGGAAGTTTGCTTTACCTAACGGATACTAGACCGGACATCATGTTTAGTGTTTGTCTATGTGCACGATTTCAAGCTTGTCCAAAAGAGTCTCATTTACATGCTATTAAACGCATTTTTAAGTATCTTAATGGGACTCCTAATCTTGGTCTTTGGTATCCCAAAGTGAGCTCATTTACTCTCACTAGTTATTCCGATGCGGATTTTGCCGGGAGTACCTTAGATAGAAAGAGCACTAGTGGTACATGTCAATTTCTTGGTCAAGCATTACTCTCATGGTCTAGTAAAAAGTAAAATTCCGTAGCTACTTCCACTACCGAAGCGGAATATATAGCTGCAGGTTCTTGTTGTGCTCAAGTTTTATGGATGAAACATACTCTTGATGACTATGGCTTGAAGTTTGAATCAATTCCTATTTACTGTGATAGTACTAGTGCCATCAATCTCACCAAGAATCCTATCCAGCATTCACGAACAAAGCATATAGAGATTAGACATCATTTTATTCGTGATCATCTGCAAAAGAAAGATATAACACTTGATTTTGTCAAGACCGATGGACAACTTGCAGGTATATTCACCAAGTCTTTGAAAGAAGATCAATTCACAAAAATAAGACTGGATTTGGGCATGTGCAACCCTCCTTGAAGATCTCATATTATGAAGGCCAATTAAGCAAAATGATAGGAGGAACAAAGAAGAACTGAAGGCGAATCCAGAATTTTGGCAACATGGTCACAACATCGATGTTGAGTATCACAATATCGATGTTCAGGTAAGTTCTCTAAACCCAATAAAATTTTCAAATTGGTACATGCTAAGTTGACACAAAAACATAAGAGTTTATTGATTTCATATTTTACAATCACACTTACAAACACACACACGCTTACATTATTTATATAACATTACAATCACACATATGTTTTAAAACATACATACCTATTATAATCTATCTAGCTTTTAACGATTTGGTACAGCAGTTACAGAGAAGCTATTAGGGTCATTGACAATATTAATCCTAATACTACCATTCCATGCAAACCACATTCCACCCGAGTTATTCTGGCCAAGGATTTCAAACTGGTTCACTGATGGAAAACGGAGAGGGATGACCCCGTAGTTTTCGCCTGGTTGCCATAATGTCTCGGTGAGCAGAACCATGTTCGGCTTGTACTGGTTCTTCAGGTCTCTCAAGGTTCTTGCAAAATCTTGAGAGCGCCTAGTGATTCCCCTGCAATTCCACAATAGTAGGCGAACCTTTAGCCAAGTCGGTGGTGAGACAGGGACTCGTGAAGCACTCTGAGAAGTCATTGAAATTTGATAGTAGCTGCCCTCATTCAGAGTCTGGCAAGAAGACTCCAGTTGCAAATTCTGAAATTGGTCAGAGATAAAAAAAAACATTGTGGAGTTGGACGAACCATAAAAAGAAGTCCGCAAGGTGTTTTGATGTTCCAGGAAGACTGTCTCTTCCATGGGTGTGACAAAAAATCTGGAAGAGTAGAGCTCGTCAATGCAGACCAAACGAGGGATCCTCGCAAGCTCATTTGGAAGTGGCTCTGGTCGCTTATTCATCAGGCTATAGGCTAAACGATTTCTCCTACTTAGGGATACTCCCTCAACAAAAAAGACAGTGGAAGGGGATGGCTTTCTTGCTTTTGATTTTTTTCGCTAACTCTCTTTCTGAAATTCGCTTATAATTTTCTGTGTCTAATGAGTTCTATCGTGTGCCTATTTATAAAAACACAACTGCGCTGCTTCTTCTCTCAGAAGGTGACCCCTACCAATTTCTGAAGTGTCCAGAGATTATTCAGGAGGTGACCCCTACCTATCTTTGAAAAATGTTCAGGAGAAGACCCCTCCAAACTGCTTCGATTTTCAAGAATCTTCTTTTTGAAAAACTTGCCAATTAGTTAAATTATTGCTCAATCAATGTCTGCAACCCTACAAATTTTTCCGATTATCAAAGATTTCCTTTTTTGACAATCGTGGTTTTAATTGAATTATTGATTCCTCACGGGATTTGCTGTCTGGCTCCAAGAACGGATTCTGTTCGACAGAGATACACAAAGTCAAATTGATGGGACAAATATCTCAACAACTGTGCCTATACGACGAAGTTACTTCTATTTAGGAATACAGGAATCCCAAATATTTTTCTCTTGATCAATACAATGAGTGAATTCCATTATCATATCTTTATGTTACAAATTACTGACTTGAGCGTCGGAGTGTCTTCTAAGTTTGCTTTGCAGGTACTCCTAATCAAAGCCAAAAGACAGGGGGAACTGGATCTTCAAAAATTTGTCCCAACATGTGTAAACAATGACAGAATCCATAAAACATCGATGTTTTGTATCGGAACATCGATGTTCAGTAAGTACTTCTACTCCCATATATGTGTCTCTCTGTTTGCTTTTCAAAAACACTGAACCAAGGCTTCATAACATCGATGTTTCTTGTTTGCACATCAATGTTCAACTGCTAGTTTTCAAAAATATAGCCGTTGGAACCTTTCTTCCCCGTCCTTTGCTTTTTAAACCAACCAGCCACCACAACATCGATGTTCCACATCACCACATCGATGTTCATTCTTTTCGGTTCTTCCAAGCATCGACCCGAGAGCACACAACATCGATGTTCGTTACTCCAACATCGATGTTTGTTTTAAACTTTCACGGTTTGGACCCGAGAGCAAATAACATCGATGTTACAATCGTGAACATCGATGTTCATTCTTTTTAGTTTCTTACTGCTTGGACCCGAGAGCAAAGAACATCGATGTCACGACTGTGAACATCGATATCCAGCTGCGATATTTCAAAAAAAAAGTCGTTGGAGGTCATTTTTGACCATTGCTCTTAAACCCAACTAGCCGTTGGAGGGCAACTAGCCGTTACCCATTGATGTTCCACTCCAACAGCTTTTTTGTTTTTTTTTTTGTTCCTCTATATTCTCTTTCATGCCTCCTTCTTTATTTTACACCTTCCTCACACTCTCTTCTCTAATTCATCTTGCTTCTAACTCCTCTCTTTCCCCTCATCTCTTCAAACATGGGCAAGACCTCATCACATGGCAAAATACCCGTGAGACAACCAACCAAAAGAGGAGGTCCCTCTACCTCATCTCTTCAATTTCCTTTGGACGACAAATCTGCTGTTTGGTTTTCTTCCCGAGCTCAACTCACTCACTTTCAATCTTACTTCCAAAATCGTCCTATTTGCACTCCCCGGTATCTTCTGATCACTAACCCAAAGGAGAAGAACTATACTCGACTTGAAGGGCACCTACGTGCAACCGGTTTGTGGGAATTTGTCACCAATAAAAGCTATCAATATAGTGCCGACTTTGTTAGTATAATATGCCCAAAAGCCAATCATGGATGATTATTTGTAGTCATGTATACACATTAAGGTTATTCCAATAAGTATCGTTTATGAGATAAACGCTTGCACATACTTATAACCCTAGAATATTTCATATTCTTAAATGTCCCTAGTCGATTATTATTATGAATGGGTTGTAATAATAAACTAAGACTAGCTTATGTTGAGAATTGCATATGTGATATGAATTCTACATACGGGTACAAGTTGGAGAACTTGTGGACTGGACCGACCCACATAAGAACACTACATGGAATGTTATATGTATGTCATTAGTGTTTCTTATAGATGTATTGTCCTCCGACCTGAGATCGTCAAGGTATCCAACATATGATTCATGTACTTTGATATTATTCCTAGTCATCCGTAATTGGGTGGACATAAGGGTAATCATTGGGCACATGACGAGTATGTAGTGGGTTTTGATTGATCAAGACGGGATTCGTTCGACCCATATAACGGGTATATTATCATATGGTTTCTTGATAGAGTTGAACTGTTAAATGCATGGCCATGCTCGGATTGGGTGATATGGTGATATCACGGGTATCCGTTTTATACAGTTAACTTGGGGATCAAGAAACTTAGATTAAACATATACGAGATTGACATATTCTATGTCTCGTGTTTGATCTAGATAATGGGACGAAAGGACGATGACATGTTCCGAGGCATAGAGAATCAGTACTGATCTTGTCGTTCGGGTAGCAATGATGTGTTGCTAGATGCCGCTCTTTGCTTATAATTGTAAAATTAGATTTTACGATTATTGCCGGATGTTACAAGTGCCTACAGGGTCACACACATAGAACCGTTGATTCGAGCAGGTGGTTGAACCGTGGTTGGACCATGGTTGGACCGGGTGTGGTTAGACTGTGGTTGGACCATGGTTGAGCCAAGGTCGTTTTTGGGTGGTTGGTTTGCTGAATTTCAGCATAATTAAGCCCCTTTAAGTGCTGTGATGAGTTGGTGTGTTTTGGCTTTTAGTGGGTAACATGATTATGTGGATGCATTATCATAATGCTACTTTTGGTCCACCATGTTTGCCATTAGGCCAAGGCTTTTGTTGAGTGGGTTTAGTGTGTAATGATCAGATCATTCCCTCCCCTCTCTTACGTTTTGCTTCTGCAAAAATTCAGAGAAAACACTACACACACCTCTTCTTCATTCTTTGTGAAAGAAAGAAGATAACCATACACACAAACACCACAAAGTTGTTGCTTCCGGTTTACTCTTGCTAGCACATCAGTCCGGGGGAGCTCGAGGCTTGACTCGTGTGAGGATTCCAAGCCGGTCACAGTTCGTGTGGATACCGTAGAGGGGCAAGGCTTTTGTCTGGCTCTAGCTGATTCGGTTACACAAGTTAGGTGAAAGATCCTAACCTTCCAGGTATGTAAAAAATGTTATACGGTTTATGCATGCTTCACTTGGTTCTTGGTTGAGTTTCCTTGTTTCCGGTGCATATTGTGCTTGTTATGAGTGTCATAATAGCTCTAGGGAAACTTACAGTGGTAGCGGAGCCTCTTGTGAAGCTCTAAACCGGATTTATGTGCATATGTTGATATGTTCATGCATATATATATATGTATGTTATATGTGATGTAGCATGATCATTATATGTTGATTTCAATTGTATATGTGATATATATGTTGTTGTTGGATGTGTCAAAAGTGTTTTGACAACATGAACTTGATTGGTATGTGATATCAATCAAGGAGTTATTGGCAGTAAGTCGAAGGGGTTCGACAAAACGAAAATCGATTGTCGGTTTGTGTATAGAACGATTGTCGTTCTAGTACAGCTAGGCCATAACATCGATGTTGGTGAGACCAACATCGATGTTGGCATGAAGTTTAGCCTTGGCAGAACCTTCATAACATCGATGTTGTGTGACAAACATCGATGTTCTGATGAAGGTTAGCCTCGGCCGAATCATCACAACATCGATGTTGTGTGACCAACATCGATGTTCTCATGCAAAATTCTCAAAACATCGATGTTTAAGAGTTAAACATCGATGTTATTTGAGCTCGGCCAAAATTGATTTGAAGTTCCAGAACTCAAATAACATCGATGTTGTAGAGTCCAACATCGATGTTCTTGAGTTCCAGAAGTTCAAACATCGATGTTTGATGGTCAACATCGATGTTTTGAGGGTTCGGCAACCTCCAACATCGATGTTTGAGTGTCAACATCGATGTTTTGCAGATTCGCAATCTCCAAACATCGATGTTGAAGTGTTCAACATCGATGTTGTGGAACCCAGTAACTTCAACTGCGAATTCGGGGCAGAAGGAGGCCGAATTGGTGTCTGGCCTGAACAGCAAAGTTGTAGCCCTACTTCTTAGCTTTCCAGGGACACCAAGTTTGCACAAATCCGAGCTCTACAGCTCTAGATATGGCCGAAATACTGAGTACTGCCAAAATCTTGAACTTTCAGAATCTCAACAACATCGATGTTTGAAAGTGCAACATCGATGTTATTGAGCTACTGCCAAAAAGTTTGGAGTTCAAGAATCTCAACAACATCGATGTTTAAGAGTTGAACATCGATGTTATTGAGCTACTGCCAAGTAGTTGGAGAGAATCAGATTCTCACAACATCGATGTTACAAGTTGAACATCGATGTTCACATGTAATTTTGGTTTTCCAAATTTACAAACACCAATGTATGATTCATCAAGAACTTGCATATAATGTATGGAATAATATATTGGTGAAATATTAAGTTCTTAGTTGCCTTCCATGATAAGCACTCATCAAGCTTAAGATCAACAATTGGTAGTTTTTGCCAAAGCAAGGTGCCATTGTTTATCCTAAGAAGGTGCGAGTGGATAATTGTAATATCTCGACTGCTTATTGTGGGTTTGGACTTAACTAGGTTATCTTAATAGGATTAAGGACCTAGGGGCAAGGGTTGAGCAAGTCTATAAGATAGACATGGACAAGGTGTTGTTCACTCAACTATCCAAGAGTTACATAGAGATGTAATTGACAAAGAGTTGTCTACCTAAATAGCTATGATATAGGTGATCAGCCCTCGCTGACTTATGTTGTAGTGAAATATGGATCTTGGCCTACTTATATAATTGTCTTGATTTATGTAGTAGGAGCACATTTAATAGAATTCCTTATTAAATGATTTATATGCATGACTATTATTTGTGTGAGTTGATCATTGTTGTAGAATTACCATAGCACAAAACACTAGCACTTATTATTGCGATTGGTCCTTGAGTAGGACAAGCTGAATAGGAATAGTTTCCTAGAGTGGCATCACATTTTGAGGATAGTCTTCAAACAAGAAAAATTTGTATGTCCTTGAAGGGCCTGTTCTTAATGAATTGGCGCCTAATGCTTCTAGGGCAGAAGTAGATGCTTGCGAGAAGCATGTTGATGATGCATTGGATGTTGCATGCCTTATGCTAATTGCCATAGACTCTGAGCTTCAGAAGCAAGATGAGAACATGTGGGCGTTCGATATGATCGAACACCTGAAAATGCTCTGAGGAGAGCAAGCAAGGCATGGGAGGTACGAGACCTCTAAGGCATTGTTCCAATGCAAAATGGCTGAGTTATCACCCGTTAGACCTCATGTGCTCAAGATGTTTAGATACATTGAGAGCCCTGAGGGTCTTGGTTTCCTTGGAGAAGGAAAGGGTAAAGCAGAGTTTGAGAAGAAGAAGAAATGTACCAAAAGGTTTGGTGCATGTGCATCTTCTTGTTCTCATGTGCTGAAACCCAACGGTGTGTTGCAAAGGTAGGAAATTATTTCCGTTGCAACAAACCAGGCCATTAAATGTGAAACTGCCCTGTTTACCTTGAAGAGGTAAAGAAGCAAAAGGGAAGTGAGACTTCCGCTTCAGGTATTTTGTTATAGAGGCTTATATCTCTACTTCTGCCTCATGGGTATTAGATACCAGATGTGGTTCTCACATTTGTAGAAATGTGTAGGAACTGAGAAAGAGTGGGAGATTGGCTAAGGATGAGATAGACCTACGCCCTGTATTGGAGCAAGAATTGCTACATTAGCCGTAGGGATTTTCTATCTATTCTTACCTAGCATTTTGGTTTTAGAACTATACAATTGCTATTATGTACCTACCATAAGCAGGAATTTGATTTCTGTGTCTTGTATGGACAAGAAAAGTTTTATTGAGAATAAAGAACAATTGTTGTTCTATTTATTTCAATGAAATTGACTATGATGGTGCATTTTAAACGATGGTTTGTACGTTCTAAACCTAGTAACACCTATCTATAACATTAATACGAAGAATGTTAGATTACATGATTCTAGTGAAACCTATCTCTGGTATAGTCGTTTGGCCCATATAAACGAGACTCGTATTCCTAAACTCCATAAAGTTAGATTTTTAGACTCATTTGATTTTGAATCATATGAGACATATGAGTCATGTTTGTTAGGCAAAATGATTAAGGCTTCCTTTACGGGTAAAGGTGAAGAGCCTAGGACTTGCTAGGTCTAATACATACTGATGTATGCGGACCTATGTCTACACAGGCTAGAGGTGGTTTTCAATACTTCATTACATTTACTAATGACATCAGTAGATACGGCTAAGTGTATCTAATGAGACACAAGTCGGAATCCTTTGAAAAGTTCAAAGAATTTAAGAATGAAGTACACAATCAACTCAGAAAAGTATTAAGATGTTTCGATCAGATCGAGGTGGTGAATACTTAGACCGAGACTTTCTTGACTATCTAAAGAGTTGTGGTATAGTATCACAACTTACTCCACCGGGTACGCCTCATTAGAATGGCGTATCCGATAGGAGGAACAGAACCTTGTTAGACATGGTTCGTTCTATGATGAGTCAAGCTGACCTTCCTTCTTCCTTTTGGGGACATGCTTTATTAACTGCTGCTTTTACACTAAACAATGTTCCGTCTAAATCAGTCGAATAGACACCATATGAGATATAGACTGGGAAGCGTCCCAATTTGTCTTTTATGAGGATTTGGGGTTGTGAGGCTTACGTAAGACGTGAAGCTTCGGATAAACTTGGCCCAAAATCCGAGAAGTGCCTATTTGTAGGTTACCCTAAGGAAACTAAAGGGTATAACTTCTATAATCCCACCGACCACAAAGTGTTTGTTGCTCGGACTGCGATTTTTCTAGAAAGACAGTTTATTTCTAGAGGAATCAGTGGAGGAAAATAGATTTCGAAGAAGTTCGAGATCTAGAGACTGAAATGGAACAAGAACAGGAACCACAAAGTGTTATGGACGAGAATCCTGTTCCTGTAACACATGGACCGCGTAGGTCGGATAGGATTCGGCATGAGCCCGAGAGATATGGTTTTCTCGTAACTCATACCGGGGATGTGATGCTCATAGATGAGGATGAGCCCACTACCTATCAGCAGGCCGTTACGGGTCCGGACTCCCAGAAGTGGCTAGAAGCCATGAATTCGGAAATGGAATCCATGTATCAAAACAAGGTATGGACCTTAGTTGATCCACCCGAAGGGGTAAAACCCATAGGGTGCAAGTGGGTCTTTAAAAAAAAGACCGACATGGATGGTAATGTGATTACCTATAAAGGGCGGTTGGTTGCGAAAGGTTTCAAACAAGTTCATGGTATAGACTATGATGAAACCTTCTCACCAGTTGTCGTAGTTAAATCCATCCGGATTCTTTTGGCTATAGCCGCATACCATGATTATGAGATATGGAAAATGGATGTCAAAACCGCTTTCCTTAATGGAAAATTTTTGAGGATGTGTACTTGACACGACCTGAAGGTTTTGTCGATCCAGAGTATGCTAGTATGGTATGCAAGTTGCAAAGGTCCATTTGTGGACTAAGGCAAGCTTCTAGGAGTTGGAATCTTCGTTTTAATGAAGTAATCAAAGAGTTTGGTTTCATTAAAAGTGAAGATGTTTTATGTGTTTACTAGAAGGTTAGTGGGAGCACTATTGTTTTCTTATTGTTGTAGGTCGATGACATCCTACTTATTGAGAATGATATTCCGACACTAAAATCTGCAAAGACTTAGGAGAAGCTGCCTAAGTGTTAAGCACATAGATCTATAGAGATAGATCCAAAAGGCTTCTCGGGCTAAGTCGGAGTACATATGTTGACAGGGTGCTAAAGGCGTTTAGCATGCAAGATTCCTAGAAGGTTCTTGCCCATGTCACATGGCATATCTCTCTCAAAGAGTCAATGTCCTGGTACGACTAGGGAGAGAGAGCATATGAGTAAGATCCCTTGTGCTTCGGCAATAGGATCTATCTTGTATGCCATATTATGTACTCGACCGATTGTCGCTTATGCTCTGAGTGTCACGAGCAGATGCCAATCTGATCCCGGTGAAAGTCACTGGACAGCGGTTAAATATCCTTAAGTACTTAAGAAGTACTAAGGATGCATTCCTGGTTCACGGAAGCGTTGGTGGGATTGTTGTAAAGTGTTACAAAGATGCTAGCTTCCAAACTAACAGGGATGATTTTATATCGCAATCAGTTCAGGTGTTTTGTCTTGGAAGTGGTAATGTCTGCTGGAAGAGTTCCAAGCAAGAGACAGTAGCCGACTCTACAACTGAGGCTGTGTATAGTTCCTTTTGGGAACAAAGTAGGAGATCTATTGTCTAATCTTCTCACGCAGCGGAAGCATGATGGTCATGCTAGATCCACATGTATGAGATATATGGATGATTGGCTTTAGTGCAAGTGGGAGATTGTTAGTATAATATGCCCAAAAGCCAATCATGGATGATTATTTGTAGTCATGTATACGCATTAAGGTTATTCCAATAAGTATCGTTTATGAGATAAACGCTTGCACATACTTATAACCCTAGAATATTTCATATTCTTAAATTGTCCCTAGTCGATTATTATTATGGATGGGTTGTAATAATAAATTAAGACTAGCGTATGTTGAGAATTGCATATGTGATATGAATTCTACATACGGGTACAAGTTGGAGAACTTGTGGACTGGACCGACCCACATAAGAACGCTACATGGAACGTTATATGTATTTCGATAGCGTTTCTTATAGATGTGATTGTCCTCCGACCTGAGATCGTCAAGGTATCCAACATATGAATCATGTACTTTGATATTATTCCTAGTCATCCGTAACTGGGTGGACATAAGGGTAATCATTGGGTATATGCCGAGTATGTAGTGGGTTTTGATTGATCAAGAGGGGATTCGTCCGACCCATATAACGGGTATATTATCGTATGGTTTCTTGATAGAGTTGAACTGTTAAATGCATGGCCATGCTCGGATTGGGTGATATGGTGATATCACGGGTATCCGTTTTATACAGTTAACTCGGGGATCAAGAAACATAGATTAAACATATACGAGATTGACATATTCCATGTCTCGTGTTTGATCTAGATAATGGGACGAAAGGACGATGACATGTTCCGAGGCATAGAGAATCAGTACTGATCTTGTCGTTCGGGTAGTAATGATGTGTTGCTAGACGCCGCTCTTTGCTTATAATTGTAAAATGAGATTTTACGATTATTGCCGGATGTTACAAGTGCCTACAGGGTCACATACATAGAACCGTTGATTCGAGCAGGTGGTTGAACCGTGGTTGGACCATGGTTGGACCGAGTGTGGTTGGACCGTGGTTGAACCAAGGTCGTTTTTGGGTGGTTGGTTTGCTGAATGTCAGCATAATTGAGCCTCTTTAAGTGCTGTGATGAGTTGGTGTGTTTTGGCTTTTAGTGGGTAACATGATTATGTGGATGCATTATCATAATGCTACTTTTGGTCCACCATGTTTGCCATTAGGCCAAGGCTTTTGTTGAGTGGGTTTAGTGTGTAATGATCAGATCATTCCCTCCCCACTCTCACGTTTTGCTTCTACAAAAATTCAGAGAAAACACTACACACACCTCTTCTTCATTCTTTGTGAAAGAAAGAAGATAACCATACACACAAACACCACAAAGTTGTTGCTCCCAGTTTACTCTTGCTAGCACATCAGTCCGGGGGAGCTCGAGGCTTGACTCGTGTGAGGATTCCAAGCCGGTCACGGTTCGTGTAGATACCGTAGAGGGGCGAGGCTTTTGTCTGGCTCTAGCTGATTCGGTTACACAAGTTAGGTGAAAGATCCTAACCTTCTAGGTATGTAAAAATTGTTATACGGTTTATGCATGCTTCACTTGGTTCTTGGTTGAGTTTCCTTATTTCCGCTGCATATTGTGCTTGTTATGAGTGTCATAATAGCTCTAGGGAAACTTACAGACTTCACCCGAGCCTTCTACTCAACACTCAACCGAGATGGTGATGTGTTCACTGCTCAGGTGAATGGAGTCGATATCTCTTTTTCTCTCGAGGAATTTGGGGCAGCAACGGGATTACCATTTGAAGGGGAGGATATTGCCTCTTATGGTGGTCCTAATTGGCTCATAACAAATGAAGGCCCTCTACTAACTAAAATCGGTTTCACGGAAGTTGTCCGTCATACCCATTCCAAAAGGCCAACCATTCATTCCATCCACCCGGAGTACCGTGTTCTGTTTTATCTCATCACCCGGGTAATCAAGCCAAGACCCGGAAATCACACCGTCATGTCCATTGAGGATATGGAGGTACTCCATGCCATTATCCATCATGCTCCAATCAATTGGGCACGTTTTGTGCTTATGCACATGACGGACTATCCTCCTCAGTCCATCAATCATCCCCTGCCATATCCTTTCTTGTTGTTGGATATTTTATTGAATGCAGGTATTGACGTTCGGAAAGGCCCTCTGGTTTCTCATAGCATAATTTGGGCGATTAGTGACGATACTGTTAGTTATATGCCCAAAAGCCAATCTTTGGATGATTGTAGTCATGTATATATATTGAGGTTATTCCAATAAATATGATTATGAGATAATTGCTTGCACATATTTATAACCCTAGTTTATATTTGATATATTCTTAAATGTCCCTAGTTGGTTATTATTATGGATGGGTTGTAATAATAAATTAAGACTAGCGTATGTTGAGATTTTGTATGTGATATGAATTCTACATACGGGTACAAGTTAGAGAACTTGTGGACCGGACCGACCCACATAAGAACACTACATGGAACGTTATATGTATGTCATTAGTGTTTCTTATAGATGTATTGTTCTTTGACCTGAGATCGTCAAGGTATCCAACATATGAATCATGTGCTTTGATATTATTCCTAGTCACCCGTAACTGGGTGGACATAAGGGTAATCATTGGGCACATGACGAGTATGTAGTGGGTTTTGATTGATCAAGACGGGATTCGTTCGACCCATATAACGGGTATATTATCATATGGTTTCTTGATAGAGTTGGACTGTTAAATGCATGGCCATGCTCGGTTTAGGTGATATGGTGATATCACGGGTATCCGTTTTATACAGTTAACTCGGGGATCAAGAAACATAGAATAAACATATACGAGATTGGCATATTCCATGTCTCGTGTTTGATCTTGATAATGGGACGAAAGGATGATGACATGTTCCGAGGCATAAAGAATCAGTACTGATCTTGTTGTTCGGGTAGCAATGATGTGTTGCTAGACGCCGCTCTTTGTTTATAATTGTAAAGTGAGATTTTACGATTATTGCCGGATGTTACAAGTGCCTACAGGGTCACACACATAGAACCGTTGATTCGAGCAGTTGGTTGAACCGTGGTTGGACCATGGTTGGACCAGGTGTGGTTGGACTGTGGTTGGACCATGGTTGAACAAGGGTCATTTTTGGATCAATAATTAATTGAATCATTGACCAGACATGAGTGTTATGGTGGTGTGTTATCAGCTTGTCCATTAGTGGAGACAAGGTAATGATGGTCATTACCTTTGGGGCCTAGTGTTGGCCACTAAGGCTAATCACTAATGCATTATGGAGTGTGTGGGATTTTTGGTTGTGTGATCAGATCATACTCTCCTCCTCCCTTCTCTCCTTGCACATTCTTGCAGACCCAAAAACACACCCCTTCCACCTTCTTCTTCTTTGTGAAAGAAGGAAAAAAAATTACCACAAACACATAGCTCCCGATTTCTGCCGCTAGCACCCAGTCCGGGAGTGCTCGGTAGTTGGATCGTGTGATGACTCCACCTTGATCACGGTTCGTGTGGATACCGTAGAGGAGCCAGGCCGTTGTCTAGCTCTTGCTGATTCCCTCCAGCTATTAGGTGAAAGACCCTAATCCTACGGATACGAAATTTTGTTATACGGTTTTGCTTGCTTCACTTGTGTTCCTTGGTTAAGTTTCCGTAGCTTCCGCTGCATATATAATGCCTATGAGTGTCATAATCATGTATAGGAAACTTACAGTGGTAGCGGAGCCTTCTTGTGAAGCTCTAAACCGTTTTTGATGCATATAAGATATGATCATCATAGTATGTGCTGAACTGTTTTGTGTATGTGATATGCTTAATGTGTTTTGAGCATGATGTTGTTGTGTTTTGTCAAAAGATTTTGAAAACAAGTAGTAGATTGATATGAGATGTCAATCAAATAGTTCTTGGCATTAAGTCGAAAGGTTCGACCCGTAAATCGATTGTCGATTTGTGTAAGGAACGATTGTCGTTTCTGCAATTACAGTCAGAACATCGATGTTCAGAAAATGAACATCGATGTTGCAATGGGTCTAGCCTCGGCCGAGCCTATAGAACATCGATGTTGTGAGAAAAACATCGATGTTCTAGGTAGGTTGGCCTTGGCAGATTCCCATGAACATCGATGTTCATGATTCAAACATCGATGTTCAAAAGGTTCTGCCAAAATGTTGAAGTTTCAGAACTGTCACAACATCGATGTTCACGTGTTCAATATCGATGTTATTAAGTTCCAGAAGTTCAAACATCGATTTTTAATGTAAACATCGATGTTATTTTGCTACTGCCAAAAACTTGAACTTTCAAGTTTCTCAAAACATCGATGTTCAAATGTTAAACATCGATGTTCTTGAGCTACTGCCAAATTGTTTGGAGTTCAAGTTATTACAACATCGATGTTTAAGAGTTGAACATCGATGTTCTTGAGTTCCAGAGACCTATAAACATCGATGTTTATGGAACACTGCCAACTGTTGGCGAGAATCAGATTCTCAACAACATCGATGTTCTCTGAACAACATCGATGTTTTACTTGTAATATTGGCTTCCAAATTTACATAACATCATTGTAAGCTTTGTTGAACTTATGCATGAGATGTATGAACATATATTGATGAAATATTAAGTTCTTAGTTGCCTTCCATGATAAGCACTCATCAAGCTTAAGATCAACAATTGGTAGGTTTTTGCCAAAGCAAGGTGCCATTGTTTATCCTAAGAAGGTGCGAGTGGATAATTGTAATATCTCGATTGCTTATTGTGGGTGTGGACTTAACTAGGTTATCTTAATAGGATTAAGGACCTAGAGGCAAGGGTTGAGCAATGTCTATAAGATAGACTTGGACA